>AWUE01018683.1:0-46386 GCA_001974825.2 Corchorus olitorius | reverse complement strand
CTTTGTAGGAAGGGAATCTCATATTGTTGATTTTGGCATTTTTAGGTACCAAAAAAAGAAAAATTCTTTCGACATAGTTTGAAAAAAGGACATTTGATTTCTTTCAAATGCATTGCTAGACGTGGTCATGCTTTTAGACATCTCACGTGCTAAGATATATGCTTTAATTGAATGAAATTATTGGCATGCACCGTCATCATATACAAAACATAACATAATAAGATACATATGGTATTTTTAATTTAAAAAAGGCTAAATATATAATACATCGTCAGCAGAATTTAACAGACTACATATGCAGGTTTTGAATGGTGACATGTGTCCTATAGGGACTAGATTGAAATATTTAAACCATAATTAATTAAAAAAATGGATATGTATCAACTCCACAACCCGCTTGTGGAGTTGACATATGTCCATTTTCTGAATTAATTAAATTTTAAATATTTCAATCTAGTGCCTATGGGACACATGTCATCCTTTAATACCCTCTTGTGCAGTTTGCTAAACTCCACCACCGTGTATCATATATAAACCCCATCTTTTATTAGAAAAAAATGGCAAGAAAAGCACATTCCAATTTAAAAAAAACCAGCACAGCTCGTGCATGTGTATAATAAGAGTTTTAGTAAATTAATTAAGAGTTTTGAAATTACAAAAAGAAAATAAAAACACGTCGGAATTCTTGTTTACATTTTATTAAAGCCGCAATGCCACAATCAGTTTCATGTACACATTTTAATTTGTACGGATAAGGCAAATATTTTAATAATCGGATGAAAAAAACGAATCGTGAAAATTGTATACTTATTTTTTAATTTAGTTATAAATGTGAAAAATAGTGGTATAAAATATAAATAAATGTGAAAAATTGTAAATACCAAAAAATTCATTGACTTGGACACTCGGTGGTTAAGGGATTAGTAAAACTTGTATGAGGTAAAAATCCATATCCTGACAATTTGAATCAGAAGATAAATTGTCATCAATTTAGAAAGTTCATTGGGTAAATAAATTGTCTTGAATTTGAAAATTATGTTGTGTTCAGGCAGTCACCTTCGGAGGTGAGGGAAGCAATATAGGCGGATAGCGTCTATCCTAGAAGGTTTAAGATGTAATTTATTTCATTCAGGTTTTCACAAAAAAAAATTATGTGATAACTTGTCACGATTTAAAGTTTATTGGCAAAAATATCTTTGGCGTGCGTTATTGTTGCGCCAAAAATCTCTTGTTAGAGTTTTCGCGGAGAATTCTTTATGACAGCATAGGGGCGTGCCAGTCAACTTACTGAAATTGACAAAGAGGTAGTAAAAACAGGATCTGGCGCGCGAAGCAGCAGATTAAAAGATCAGAGCGATTTTTGGGGACTGGACCAAAGTCACACCGGAGCATTTAAATCATTGGATCCACAACAACATGTCTTCTTGAATTGGCGCCTACGAGATCTGTTCTTGATTGAGATTTGGAGAAAATAACAAATTGATTGTTATTGCTGAGAGAGAAACACGTGTACAGTGTTTTTATGTCCGGAGACAAGATTAAAACAAGGGGAAAACACTAAAAGAGTATTTGGGTGTCCTGAGACAAGATCTAAACAAGAAAATATTGAAGAACGCGTGAGAACTTGTGATGAACAAGAGAAAAAGCGCGGAGCTTTTGAGAGAAAATAAGCACAGAGTTTGGTTTTTTGCGCGGAGCAAGTTTGTAGCTACGGGAGCTGGTTTGTATAGCTGTTGAAGCGTGTTTGAAGCTCTGGGATTGATCCCTTTATATAGGGGCGTCATGGGCCTTGCATTTAATGGGTCTGACTTGCTTAAGAAGGCGAATTCCTCTTCCTTAGTAGATGACAGCTTCCAGGAAGGTGCAGTGAAGCTCCCTTCTTCTTCTGATTGCTTCCAACTACTGGGGAAAGGGAAGAGAGGATGCCAGGGCGTCATTCCCTTGGATGGGAGACGGAAATCTTTCTCCTAGATGGCTGATGGATGATTCTTCCTTCCTCCTATCACACTTCAGCATGTCTTCGTTGCTTTCTTTTGTGCTCAAATCAACTAATTTGACTAAGAAGTGGCCTTCTGACATCAGGACTTGGACTTTTAACATCAAGGCCACGTAATTCCCCATACTTAGTCATATTTAGCTCATCAAATCATGAAAATATTACTTAGTTAGGAAAATGGCTTAAACCGGGGTGAGAAAGCCACTTGTCCTTAACTAAAAAGAATGCAAAAGTTGCAAACGAAGTCGGAATAAATCAAAATTTCACCAGTAGGCTTAGATTATCTCCTTCCTACAGGAAGAGAAAAATAATTCTCTTGAGGGAAGAGGGCGGCCTCTCCTCTGTAGGAAACGACTTTGGGCCTTATTATATGAGTTCATGAAATATTTTTCATCTCATGGTTAGATGGTAAACAACTTCCCTTTTTACTGCTTGTCTCCCTAGCTGACATCAGCATTAAAGGAAACTGGCTCCTTATATGATCTATTTTGCCACTTACCTAGGTAGGGGCGGCATAGAGGGGAATATTAATAATAATTATTCTGAAAAATTATTATTATTTAATAAATAATTAATAAATTTTAGCCCTTATTAATTAATTACAAGATTTTCTTAATTCTATCATAACTAGGGTGGTGCAGAAACCAAGTTTCTTCAGGATTTTAATTAAATCTTGAACACATATCTTAATAATATTTATGTGAAGATCAATTTACCCTCAATTTGCAATTGAGGTATAAACGGTTATAATTCATGGGCAAAAAGGCTAATAAATCCTTTCTAAACTCAAATTGAACCGGGCTCAACTATGAGGTTGGACAGATCCATCCAACTTCACCTCAGTCCAAGTCCAAAATGACTCTTTTTGGTTAGCAGTAGCTGCAATTTGGCATTCCACTTGTTGCTTTTGCCTTTTGGTATTGTTGAAAGGAATTTTACCTCTCACGCTCTCCGCTTAAAATGGATTGATCTCGGAGCAGTAAGCCTAGAGATCCTTGGTTAATACTTGAAAATTTAAAAAATAAACAAGACCTTGTGATTGTGAAGAGGAAAACAAAAAAAAGGAAAAATAATAATAATAAAAAAAACCATAAATTCAAAATATGTATGATTTATGCACAAAAGCTATCTAAGCTTCAGTCAGATTCCAACAAAAATGATTTCTAGAAACCCCCATCAAATGAAGCAAAGGCTTGAACTAGTTAAAACACCTAAAGTCTGATGGTAGATACAATACATTTTATATATTTAACAAATTTTGGCCATCAGAGATTGAGTTTGAACCTTGATAGCTTATGTTGTAAAAGACAGACTGAAGAATACCAAACTAGAGAAAACCCTTACCAATCTTTTCGGATTGGTTATCTGGAGACATGGCATTAGTGCAAGGTTCAGCATCACTAAGCATCTTGACCACTTCTCTCATTGTGGGGCGCAAATTCGGAAGCTTGGCTGTGCAGAGGATACCAATCTTCAAGACCTTAATCATGTCTTCTTGGACAGTCTCAGTTGCAACTTCTTTGTCAAGAACCTTGATCACACTCTCACGGTCATTGAGATGAGTTAACACCCAATAAACGATATCTTTCCCTTCTCCATATTCCTCTTCAACAGCTCCTCTACCGGTAACTAATTCTAGCAGCACCACCCCAAAACTATAAACATCGCTTTTCTCGGTGACTTTTAGAGTATATGCCAGCTCTGCCAAAAAAAATTTAGTGCCAACATTTAGAAACACAATTTGACAGTTGAACTTCAATATTAAAAATCCAGTAAAAAAA
The DNA here is from genome assembly GCA_001974825.2 of Corchorus olitorius. Lineage (NCBI taxonomy): Eukaryota > Viridiplantae > Streptophyta > Magnoliopsida > Malvales > Malvaceae > Corchorus > Corchorus olitorius. The sequence goes on along the minus strand of AWUE01018683.1, from coordinate 42,609 downwards.
AAAAATTGAAGTTTCATTAATGTATATATACACTATAGAATGCATATGTTCTGTTAAGCTTCCATGAACCTGTCTAAAGAACCATCAATGTTCTATGTCCTCTGCAAAATAGATTTGCTAAGTGCAAGAACCAGGCCTGCATGCTAGCTAAACTTTTCAAATATGGACATGTTTCCAACAAACCGACAGATATATCAAATGCCCAACAAAACAAAAATTAGGTTGGTTCAATGCCAGCATTAGGAATGATGAGTGATGAGTTTGTAATAGTGTAAAAGTGATGCAAGAAAACATGACAATACATTGAAATCTACAATCCGATTCAATGCCAGCTACACAACTTAGATAACCACAATCAACAAAATATTATAGATGACTTGATATTATAGCAAAAGCAGCAAAGGTTATGAGTCAATTTACCATTTTTTTGGATTTTTTTTATAAAATTTAAAAACCAAATGTTCTGCTGATAAAAATGGAGTTGTTTCAAAGAATTTAAAGTGTCTGGATTGGTAACATTATATGTATTATGAACGTATTCGACAGAAGGGTTAGGCAGCATGCCACTAAAGCTTAGCTCAGTTAGTAAAGAGGTGTGGTTCAGGTAGAGACTAAATACAAATTGTAATGCTTTCTCTTGTGGCAAAAATAAAAGTAAAGCAACATCCACACGGTTGGAAAGAGCGGGAAGCACAGATGGAGTTATTATCAAATGAGGCATATCTATGTAAACTCTGAAACATTGCTAAAGAAAAAAGTCTTATGAAACTCACCAGGAGCAATATAACCATGGGTGCCAGCGAAACAGCTGTATTCAAATCCCTTGAGAGATTTTTCTGCAATCCTCGCGACTCCAAAATCAGCAACTTTTGGTTCATATTCCACATCAAGTAAAATGTTGCTAGATTTTATATCCCTATGAATAATAGGAGGGCAGCAATCATGATGCAGATATGAAATTCCCTTTGCAGCTCCTAAGGCAATTTTATATCTCTGGTGCCAGTCCAATTCTGGCTGACCACCCTTTTTCTCTCTGCGAAGTGCTTGAAACACGTTACCATTCACCATGTACTCAAACACTAAAAAGCTTGAACCTCCTCTTGTAAGAGAAGCATAGAGCTTCAGTATATTTCTGTGCCTGATTTTCCCCAAAATTTCCATCTCTGCTGCCAACACCTTCAGACCATCACCTCTCCATAGTTGCTTTACTGCAACCATAGTACCTTTTTTCTTCAAATCAACGCGATAAACTCTTCCAGTACTGCCACTTCCAATCAGATTTTCCTCCTCCAGATTACATATTTCATGTGGCTCAAAATCCATGTTGTGAAAAGATGAAAGTTTCCATTTTGGATCCACTCCCTTCTCACCTTCTAAACTGTTCTCGATGTCAGCTTCACTAAGCTTGAAGTTCTTGTAACTGACAAACAGTAGCCCAGCTAAAACAACAAGCAAAGCAATTGCTGTAATTATGAATAAAACCAATTTACCTCCTAACACCCTTTTCTGGCTCTGTTCTTGCTTGCAGACACTTAGTACTGTATCATTCATAAGGGTTTTGGAATTTTGATCAATACAGAGTCCCTCATTCTCCACAAAAGCTTCGTCTCCACCCATTGTCAGAAGATCATAAGGAACATTTCCTGACAATTGATTCTCAGACAAATCAATGGAACTCAGCTTCAAATTTTCTAGATTTTTCGGAATTGGACCACTAAGTCTGTTTCCTGATAGGTTCAAAGAATTCAAAGAGCTCATGAGTGTAACTGTTTGTGGTATATTACCACTCAGATCATTATCAGCAAGATTCAAGTCCACCAACCTAACACAATCACCAAGTTCTGCCGGTATCGATCCAGTTAGTGAGTTTTGCTCAAGATGCAAGGAGGATAACTGCTTTAGAGCACCAATCTGATCTGGCAGATTGCCGGAGAAGCTATTATTGCTCAAAAGAAGCCTCTCTAAGTTTAACAACTTACCAAGTTCTGATGGAAGGTTCCCTGAAAATCTATTGTTTTGCAAAACCAATTGATTCAAGCTGATGGAAAATCCAATGCTGGGGGATATCACTCCGGTAAAGTCATTATCACCAAAGTCAATCATAACGGCACGTGGAAGTGCCCAAACTCCATCTGGAATCTTCCCAGAAAGATGGTTCTTGCTAACCCTCAACCTTACAAGTGACTTGCAGTCAACATAGGAATCCGGAAACTCCCCTGAAAAGTTGTTCTCAATGACCAGTAAAAAAGTCAGCATTCCGCCTCCACACACAAACCTGGGAAAGGCACCTGAAAATTGATTCTCAGATATATCAAAGCTTTCCAATGGCGAGAATCGGCCAAAATTTGCAGGAAACTCCCCAGAAAAATTGTTTTTATAGAGTGAGAGTCCAATTAGATGACGCATAGCCCCAAATCCAGCAGGGATCTGTCCAGAAAGGTTGTTACTATAACATTGAAAGACCTTCAAATTCTTTAAATTGCCCATTCCTTCTGGTAATCTCCCACTTATTTGATTCGAGGAGATATCAATTTCCTGCAAGAGAGTAAGATCTCCTAACTCAGATGGCAACTCGCCAGTCAATTTGTTGAAATACAGCTCAATCTTGGTAAGATTTCGCAATTTGGTAATCGACTGTGGGAAATCTCCAGAAAGCTTGTTCCGAGACATATCGAATGTCTGCAAGCCCTTGAGCTCAAAAATAGACTCCGGAATCTGTCCTCTAAGATTACACATAGCCAGAAACAGTGTAACCAAGTTTTTCAGATTCCCAATACTCTCTGGAATTTCTCCTTCATCAAAATGGTTACGAGCCAAACCAAGATAAGTCAGTCGAGTCAAGTTCCCTACCCAACTCGGAAAACTTCCCGAAAAGAAGTTAAACGACAGCTCCAGATACTCCATGTTTTGAAGTCCAGAAAGATCCGGAATGGTTCCCACCATTTCATTCCAGGTGAGGTTCAAAATCCTGAGGCTGCTACAGTTGTTCAGCTCGGCAGGGAGCTTCCCAGAAATGTTATTTTGAGGCAAGGAAAGGGTGGTAAGCTTCTCAAGCTTGGAAACGGAAGGGGAAATTTCACCAAACAGGGATTTGTTACCCAGAGAAATCTCAATGACCTTTCCAGAAACTGGATCACAGCTAACTCCATAGAATTTGCATGGAGACTCTGAATTTTCTTTCCATGATTCGAAAACGTTCAAAGGGTCCTTGAGCTTCTTCTTGAAGTCCAGCAGAGCTTGGGTTTCAACGGTCAGGGACAAAGATGGCGGGAAAAGACAAGAAAAAAACAGGAGGGAAAGGAGAAGAAGATGGTACTTGGAAGCCATTCTTGAATTCTGAAGGGGCATAATGGTAATTCTAGCAAAAGTGAGGAGTATCTAGGAGGAAAATTGGAATTCCGGAGGTTGAATTATTGGCATTTTCCGTTGCAAATAAATCCAATAATTCCCATTCTGGCAACAGCTGAAAAGTTAATGAACAAAAAAAAAAAGGTTTAATTATTTTATTCAATTAAAAATACTTAAAAAGAATTAAAGAGAACTGTTAAGTAGATTTTGCTGATTAAGAAACAGATACAGATGTGACGTTGAGACGTCAATTTTGTTTGTAGCTGTGGATTATTATTCTAATTAAAAATTAATTAACTACTACTATTGTTTAGCAAAAGAAAAAGAAAAAGAAGCTAGGCTTTGAAGTTACCCATTCTTTTGGCAAAATGGGGATTTGATTTGTTCAGCAAGTAAAGAAAAGAAATGATTTAAAAAGGTAGGTACTTTTGAACAGAAAATCATCAAAAAGAAGATTAGTTGTGATTATGAATAATTCTTAGGATTAATCATACAACAATCCAAATCATCAGTTTATCATAAAGTTAAACTTTTTATTTTAGGGTTGGAATGTCTCATATGGTGAGACCTAAATCCTACTTTAGTAGGTTCCTTACACTATTATTTAAATGGATTACTCCTATTATTATTATTATTATAGCATTTATCAAAATAATAATCATTAACAAATAGAAAAGAAAATACAAGAAAGAAAAACCTCCATCACAGCAAAAACATCCATAACAAAGAATTCCAAGGCCTAATCTTAATCTTTTTCCAAATGAAGAGATTTAGAAATTATGAAGCTCATAAACAATTGGAATATGCATGAATAAATAAAGCTAAGAAATTTAAATTTTTCAAAATAAGAAACTACATACCTATCCAGGGAAGATGCTGATGACCAACCATTCAACCAAAGAGTGATGATGTTTCTGGCTTTCTCAGAATCAGTCCCAGTTTTCTCTTCTTTCTGTTTGGCTTCTGAGAAAGTGAGAATTATACTAGTACTAGCAGTAAAAACAACTAGTGCTTGCTTAATTACTGCTTCAGTTCCCAAGAATAGAAATAGAAGAACTCTGTTTCCCGAGATAACAAAAAAGAGTTGGTCGACTTTTGACTATCTAACACCATAATTAATTACTTCTCGAAAAAAGGGCAATTCAGTTTTTTTTCTTTTTTTTGGTTTTCTGGCTATGGTTTCTGAAATTGAACTGTAGAAGAAGAAAGGAAGAGAGTTAAAAGAAGAGCTTAAGTACCCAGAAAAGTAAATAATGTTCCCATTTAGCTACAGAAGAAAAAACAGAGAGCTGGGGTTAAGTTTCCATGATTTCTGCATATATATAGTAGCAGTAAAAGACAGAGAAAAAAAGTTTAGGAGAAAGGAAAAGGAAGAAAGAATATGGCAGAAGTTATTCGATGATATTTGTAGACAGAAAAATGCTTTGGAAAGAAGATTGGTTCAGTGGGGAAAGGTAAACATCATTCGTTGTATCGATGCGTAAATGATTTTTTTTGGATTTCAAAGATTAGAATTTTGATTTTCTGATCGATAGTGGTGTAGGTGGAAGCCTCTCACTCCAAGACAGAAAATTACTAACACCCAACAAAATTAAATAAATATAAATAAAAATAAAATTATTGAGAGTGAAAGCTTTTCTTTTAAGCATTTTGTGATCCCCCCACACCTGTTTGTCCACAGCTAAATGGACCTATCTGAAAAGATGTAACAAATTTTAGATAATTAACAACCAAAGGAAAAGAGAAATGACATTAAAGAACATGGAGAAAATATACATTTTGCTGACTGCTTTTTTCTTAATAAAACGAAAGAAAAAAAAAAAAACTTTCTAGATAAGTATAATTGATACTACAAGTGGTTGTGACTTGTGAGTCGATGTCACTATTGTGGGTAAAGTTAGTTGGGTTTTTAATCAATTTAGGTTACATATGCAGTTAACTCAATACATAATTGTGTATATGTAAATATTCAAAGAAAGTATTTAAGTGTTCGTTAAACAGTTTTTTAGGAAGATGATAATCGGAAATTAAATCTCTATATAAGCTAACATCCAACAAGAAATTATGATAAAGACTAGTCTTCATTTCCATGTGCGTTGTACGTGACCCATCGTATTTTTATAGTAGTAGATTTAATTAATTAGAGAGTCCGGATATTACAATCAAATTTAACTAAACTATGAGCATAAATATTAACTTTTCCCTTTTCATTGAAATTTTTCCAATGTGTTTTTTTTAGTAGTAGATTCAATCAATTAAAGAGTCCGAGCACAAATATTAACTTCTCTTTTCATTGAAATTTTTGGCTAAAACTCACAGATTTTTATAATTAATCAAGCATCTTCACATAACATTGGTTCCTTCTTGTTGATCTCCATGAGATCAATTAAACACAAACTACCTTCACATAACATTGATTCCTTTTTATTGATCTACATGAGATTAATTAAACACAAACTAACAAAGCAACACAAAGCCCACACGCATTGAATACGGTGAGAGTTGAACCTGAGACCTCGCGGTTCAGGGTTCATGCACCTTAGTTACCATTGAGCCAAATGCTAAGGTGCGACCCATCGTGTTTAAATTAAAAAAAAATTAAAATAATAATTGATATTAATTTTATAAGTAGAACCGTCAAAACCTGATCCAAACTCGACAACCCCCCAACCCAGCCGAACACGATTTGACCGGAAAAAGTAAACGACCTGAACCCGTCCTATCTAGACCCGACAAACCCGTAACCCGAATGACCCGAGAAATTAACCCAAATGACCCAAGAATATTATAAACTAAAATTATGTTTTTTTTTCAATAAAATATACATTGTTATAGTTTTAACCATTCTAAATTATCATTTATTCAATAAAATTTATATTATTGTTATAATTTTTAAATTTGCTAAACTTTATTAAATGAACAATAATTATATGAATAAATATTAAATCAATTATATGAATAATTTATGATAAATTTATAATTAGTAATTTTTTTTTCTACATAATGAATAAATAATATATACTATATATTATTTTTAGTGACTATGGAAATTACTTAAAGGTCAAATTGAGGATTAACGTGGTGCCTCCTTTTGGCTTTTTTTTTTTGTTTTTTCTCACTTTTCGGGTGACTAAAAAGGCCCACGATGAATTTCCTCCCTCACTTTTCCTGCTGCCTTTTTTTGTAATTTACTTTTTTTTTATATTTATGATTAAGTGTGTTTTAATTACATATTAATTGTGTATGGATATTAGGATTTACCTATTTAACTCCTCTGCCGGAATTCCAAAGGATTGGTGTTATAAATGTATCTGCAATAATGGTTGATTCATTGGTAAACTATTGACATTTCAGTTCTGTTTTCCTTTCGTTTTCATTTCATTTTTGGTGGGTTTCTTCTTCCCTAACATTTCTCTTAATTGGTTTCACATGGACTCCATTCTGTTTCCTAAAATTTCCATGTGGACGTTGATAAGATCCTTCCATTTAATTTAACAGCACCTTAGGATGGCATAACCTAAAGTGGGGAGCTTTCATTTCTCCCCGCAACATTTTGAGGTAAATTTGGATTTATTTGTTGATTATATCATTTGATACTTAAATTTAACATTTCCTTATTCCTCTTTTATTTTACAAAAAGTTTTTTTTTAATATTTATCATTCGACTTCCTTTTTATCGAGGTTTCTATTAGTTGCTTATGTTTAGTATATTTCCAAAAGCACAATTAGCCAATGCTAAGTACAATCATTTTGTGATGCATTGTGTAATATGCTCCTACAAATGTTCTCAACTAATTCAATTTTCCTACGACAACTATACATGCTCCTTGACTACAAAAAAATGCATTGTGTAATATGCTCCTACAAATGTTCTCAACTAATTCAATTTTCCTACGACAACTATACATACTCCTTGACTACAAAAAATTAGGCATTCCTTATGTAGAAGCCAAATTCTTCCACCTACCCGAGTTCATTAATTTAACAATTGCAATCAAGATAATCAACATACATTTCAAGCAACAATTAATATTAGGTTTATTTTGATGAATTATCTAGAGATGGAGGAGTAAAATATTAGCTTTATCTTGATGAATTACCTAGAGATGGAGTTAAATTTAGGTAATGCACTTTTAGAATGAAAGAGAGGTCATGTGTTTTGCTTTATATATGCGAATTATTTGTTTCGATGTATGAGTTTCTCCTAATTGATTAACTTACAGCCAATGCAATATCTTCTTACTAACCGACTTAAACAACTACAAAAAATGTAACCTTAATAAGAAGATGACTGCAGCGCAAGCGCATGCCGCCCTACTTGTAAAAATTAATTTCAAAGAACATAAATTTAGATATTTTATAAAACCAATATTTATTTGAACACATACCCCACTTCATAATTAATTATTTATTTAACATTCAAAATTAATATATAAAAGGACACATGTCAATCTTTAACCCTGCTGGCAAAAAAAAAAAACTTTTAACCCCGTATATGCAGTTTTGCTAAATTTAAGAATTAGACATTAAAAAAATTCAAGACTAACCCAATTGATCCGAGTCCTAGACCCGAAAAACCCAAAACCTGAATGATCCAAAACCCGAGTGACCTGAGGCCAAAACTCAAACCCGCCTGACCTTAGACCTTGCAGATTCGAGACCCAATGACTTGAACCCAGATGAGCCGAAACCTGAATGATCCGAGAAAATTACTGACTCATGTAACCTGGACCCAGATGACCAGAACCCGAAACTCATCCAACCCGCCCAGTTGACTCTTCTAACTCTTTTTTTGGCGTCAACTCTTCTAACTTTATAAGTCAAAAGGATATAATTGATGATTGCATGTTACTCTTCTTTTTATTTTTAAGAACTTTAAATTCTTGTTATACACTCCAATACATTAAACCACCAATACACACTACAAAAATATAAAAAGGGCAAAACAATAATTAAATTTTTTATAAATTTTTAACTTAATTAGTTTTAAAAAATTATGAATAATTAAAGATTAGACAACTTATTTTAATTTTTAAACTTGATTTTATTTAATTAAATTCAATATTTTTATAAATAAATTTTTTTTACCATTTTAATTCTAAAAAATTGGAGATATTTTGATAGTTTTGGACTCATTTCATTTACAATATAAACTAATAAAAATATTATCATCAAATTTAAAAGTTAAAATAAGTTATTTAATCATTAATTTATTCATCAACTACCAAAAAGTCTCCAATTTTTTAAAATCAAAAGGGTAAAAACAAAATATTTATAAAAATATTGAATTTAATTAAATAAAAATAGAGTTTTTAGTAGAATAACTATAAAAGTTTATTTCTAAAAAAACTATGGTTTTTGTAACCGATTCGGGACTTGAACCGCCCAAACCTCCGATCGGCAGTCTGACCGGTTGGAATGTTTGGTCATTTCAATTGCCTCCTTTGGTGGATAAATTTTATTAAGAAAATGAACAAATCTTAGTTGGTAACCAAAACACAAAGCCAACTTAAGTGTATCTAATAATAATTTACCCAATCCGAGAGCTGTTAAAAGGGAGTGGGAATGTTAGTGCTTACATACACTACGAGAAGTAAATTTTAGTGCAGAGATACTATCTAAGATGGGATGCTCTCTTGAGGAGTACTATATTGTGTTCAAGCAGCCACCTTCAGAGTTGAAAAAGCATTTTAGGTGGATAATAACGGAATTACCTATCCTAAAGGTTTTAAGGTTTTAAGATGTGATTTATTTCATTTAGGTTTCAAAAAGAAAAAAAAATTAAACCTAGAAGGGTAGAAATATTTATATACGTAAGAGAGGGTGCATAATGGTTTGGGACACCCCACGTTGGGATGGAATAGTTAAAATAATGTTTTTCACATACTTTGGGAGGGATCATATCTATAGTAGGCCATATATTTCATAGGAGACAATGACATTGGCCTATGGGCAATGGGTCATACTCATCATACATGGACCATGGTGACATTATTCACATTTTTTTTTTTTAACGATATGAAATGGTTCATCAATTTGTGCCGTCTCAAACTGTCTAACCATTTAAAGAATTGACCATGGATTAGTGCTCATTCTCACTGGTCTAAGGGATGGGGGGACCGATTTCAACAAGATTTGTCTTTTTTCTTCGTACTAAACATGAATTCAATGTTGTTTCCTTCAAAATACAAAAAGTACAAAGCTCAGGTACTCCTTTGTCCATTAAATTAAAGATCTAGTAATTATTATCTTCTTTCTATTTTTGGTCACAACTAGTAGTATATTATCTCAATTATTTGCCCATGAAGTTTAAAACTACACTTATTCTTAACCCACTTTTATTATATTACTAGGTAAGAATCCGCGCGTTTCACTGTACAAACGTATTATTAGTGACTTATGGGTTTGTCAAATGAGGACGATGACCAATTACTTTAAGTCATATGTTTTGAAAGATTTGGATTTAAGTAAGGATAAAAAAAAACGGTTTAAAGAATTAGCCTCATTAATATAAGAACAAATCAATAGGGGTATTTCGGTCATTTCATGCTTGATTTTTTTGTTATTTGAGTTAAAGATCGAGGGTATTTTGGGAAGTTTGGAAAAAACCCTTCGTGGGTCCAATTTCCACCATAAACACAAATTATGTAATATTAAGTAGACCGTCTATTTCCGTTAACCGAAACAACTAATTCTTTGGAAGCATTTTTTATACATTGAACATTAAATTAAGTTGTCGAGTCCTTCATGAAAGTTGTAGATCATGGAACAACCTTTTCAAGAGACACTTGAATCATCTCAATCAGACATATAGAGCAAAAGTTATATAATATTAAGTGGACCATCTATTCCCGTTAACCGAAACAACAAATTTTTCGGAAGCATTTTTGATATTTGAAACATCAAATTTAGTTTTCGAGTCCTTTATGAAAGTTGTAGATCATGGGACAATCTTTTAATAGACACTTAAATCACTTTAATCGGATAATCGGAGAGAAAATTATATAATGTTAAATAAACCGTTTAGCCAAACCACTTATAAATATATTACTCCCTCCGTCCCATATTATTTGTCCCTTTTGGGTCAAACCAATCATACATTTGACCTTTAATTACAAAAAATATATATACAATCAAATTTTCAAAAAATATGTTTTGAAAAGTTTAAGACTTAACTTAATCAAAACATAATTTTTTAAAATTTATTTTTATATATTTTTTTATAATTAAAGATCAAAGTTAGGAACCTTTGACCCAAAAGGGACTGATAATATGGGACCGAGGGAGTATATTATATTAAATTGTTAGAAAGTCAAAAACGCCCTTAGAAGTTTGTGAGAATAACAAAAAAACCAAAATTGAAATGACGAAAAAAACCAAACTAAATAGTGATCAAATTAATAAGATTAAATCTTTTGACTGATTTTTTAGTACTTTCATTTCCTATAATTATTATTTTTTATTATTATTTTTATTTTATTTTTTATTTATTTTTTATAATATGTATTATATATAATAATAATAATAATAATAATAAAAAAGTCTAGTTGCTCTAACTCAAGATATATTTCAATGCTCAATTTAGAATTTAACTTTTACATTGGGCATGCTGCGAGTCACGTCGGGCTCTAAAGTCTAAACAGAGGCAATTCTTTCAATATTTACTTTTACAATTCATAAGATTTTTTTTTTAATTCAATTCATAAGAGCTTTTTAAGATAAGAATCATTTTCATTTTTTGAAGAGATTGGGATTACAAACGTATAGGAAGACTCGTACACCGTTAAAAACCCGTTCTCCAACAAACAAACCCAGTGAAATCTCATTACAATTCAAATAAATCTGTATGCCAAAACATTTAAATGAGAATTCAACCCAAACCAGAAACTATACCATAAATAGACTACATACCTACCAAATAAATAAACAAATTACAAACAAACTCACATTTCGTGAGAGTTGAACCCAAGACCTCATGGTTTAGGTAGGCTGGAACTAAAAGTCCAGTATTCTACCACCAGGCCAAACGCCTGATAAATCAATTCTTATAAGAGCTAAAAACTTAAGAGTTTGTTTAAAAATATATCAAATCACTCAATCTATTAGACTTTGGTTGACACATTAATTACATGTATGTGATATTAAATTGAGTGGTTACAGAGTATGAAATTAAAGTTTCTATAATTTTTTTCTTCTAATTAATTTTAACTTATTAAGATATGTTATGTTATTTATAAATAAAATTTAAGAAAACTAAGAATCAATTAATTTCTTCTCTTTCTTCCAATGCTCACCTTCAATTACATTTGGTTTAATACTAACATTAAGTATATATATTACTCCTCAGTCCATATTATCTGTCTCGGGTCAAAGTTTCCTAATTTTGACATTTAATTATAAAAAAAATACATAAAAATAAATTTTAAAAGATAATGTTTTGATTAAGTTAAGTCTTAAACTTTTCAAAACATATTTTTTGAAAATTTCATTGTGTATATATTTTTTGTAATTAAAGATCAAAAGTAGGATTAATTTGACCAAAAGGGACAGATAATATGGAACGGAGGGAGTACATATCTGAACATGGGAAAATTCGTTTGGAAAAAAGAAAAATACATTTGAGTGAAAATCAATAAAGAGAAAAGGCAAAAGTTGAATGGACGTGGAATGTTGATAGAGAAAAAGTTGTAAGGGATATATTTGCATTTCATCGCTCTGCTGGTTTACTAAGTTATATTCCATTTTGCTTTCCGTTGTACTAAGTGACTCATTAATTGAAGAATATGAAAGAACTAAAAAGAGATAAGATTTTACCATTTTGATGTACGCATGCAAATACAGAGCTGCAATGGACCACAGCACCACCACAAATAACATTAACATGTTAATGGCCGATGGCTGGCTATGCTAGATATGCCTTACACACCTTCGAGTTGTCCAATCCTTATAATGGCTACTTCTCTGTCGGCTAAAGTTTCTCAAACGTTGAATCATTTTGTTTTGGCTAATTGCTCAATTTAGGACATAACATTTTAATTTAGTCTTAATTTAAGGTAGAATCTTTTAATTTGGTTCATTAGGAACAAAATGTTCCAAAATCGCTTCAATTCAGTGCAATCCGTCAAATAGGGGCACATTCTTTTTGTGGGATTACTTAAAATTGGGGTGAAAGATTATGCCCCTATCTGACGGATTGTCCCAAATTGGAATGGTTTTGAAATATTTTGCCCACAATCAATCAAATTAAAAAGGTTCTATCTCAAATTAGAACTAAATTAAAATATTTTGTCCTAAATTGAACAATTAGCCTTTTGTTTTCACTTCTAACAATTTGAGACATTAAATACATGCTTATATTGGTCTGTGTTTTCTTTTTGTTCTGGATATTGGTCTTTGTTTTCACTTTTTATGTTCTTTGGTATTCAAGATTGTTAGGACTCAAATACTTATTATTGAAATTAAGAGCCTAATAACTTACCAGTAGACCGTGTGGTTGATGGCTTTTTTTTTTTCATATGAGGGAGTTTGTATGTATGAAAAGGAAAGACTTGATTCTTGTGTTAGTAGTATTAATTATAACCCAATTATAAGGCTAGACGCCCAAATTTGTATTATTATCATAACAACCTTTCAAGATTTTCTAAATTAAGGAATAAAGGCTTTCTTGTTCTCCACTAGTTCATTCCCGGTGGAACTTGTAAACAATCCAAATAAATAATGGACCAGATCCCAAACTTGATTTGATTGATATGTGTTGGGCATAACATTATTGCCTACTAGTACTAGAACTTCCCGGCCGCGCTTCGCGTGCGACTGTTTTATTTTATAAATTATTTTAAGAAAATTCAGTTAAGAAATGAAATTTTGTTGTGAAATGATAACAAAACAAAAGCAAGGGAGTAGAGAATTGAAGTATGAAGAGACACAATAGAATATGGAGAAGAAGAAAATATGAGGAATGGGAGAAATTGTTCTTATTCATCTTATTTCATAATAAAGTAAGTGGCATATTTATAGGCACATAGATACATCACCATAAATATAAAGGGATGAACTTAGTACATAGGTATATGTGTATGAATGAACCAAGTCATCAATCTTATCCTTGCTTTTATTAGATTCATAGACATCCACAACATACATGAATATTCATAACAAATGTATAATTATTTGATAATTTATTTTATATAGGAAAGGGGATGAATGTCATTTAATTTTTCCAAACTAAATGAATACAAATATAATAAACAAAACATTAGAAAATTAACAATTGACACTTGTCAAAGAAACCAAATGCCATGTGGCGCTCAATGAGGACCTTACTCATAAAATTAATAGTAGGTTTAATTAAGAGTCAATCAAATGCCCGACTCAAACCATGTCATACAATAGGCGTCGATCACCTATTTACTGCTACCCTAAGACGCACAAGCTCGCACCAACATATGAGCCTATCATGCGACTACTCTCACATGATTTATTTAACCTCCACTATACGGACGAGGGTATAAAAGGTTAACTTTATCTTTCTAAGACAACTTCTTCTAACTATAAGGCTCTGCTTGACTCTCTCCTCTATTGCCTCTCCACTACTCTGCCAAGTACTGATTTAAGCATCGGAGTGCTAACGCAAAACTATCGTCCTGCCATCCTAAGCTCTTCAGCGTTGCAGGTGGTTGTCGCTCGACCGAGAGAGAGTTGATGGTCAAGCATACTCGAAGCCGACCTCTCCTTGACAGTTGATTATTTTGGCATGAACAATATGAACATATAGTCACTTGCTCCACGTCATGTCACTACTGAAAAACGCTAATATAAGGGCGTTTATATAGCGGTGTTTAGCAAAACGCCGCTATCCGATTCTTTAAAATTGAAGATAGTGGCGTTTTACTTCTGAAATACTGCTAATTAGTGGCGTTTCTGGTTAGAAACGCCGCCAATTGAATAATTCCTTGAATATAAATGCCGGAATTTTTTCCCCACATTTTTCCCTTGAAGATAGCGGCGTTTTAAACGCGGGAAATATAAACGCCGCTAATTAGCGGCGTTTCTATACACAAACGCCGCCATCTTTAAGGAAAAAAGGGAAAACATTTATATTCAAGGAATTATTCAATTGGTGGCGTTTCTAACCAGAAACGCCACTAATTATTGGCGTTTTGGATTTAAATGCCGCCATATATGGAGGGAGAAATTATTTTTTTTCAAGGAAAAATTCCCTCCCCCAATAATTAAAATAATAATCGTATATTTTTTCCTGCAAAATATTGATTATATATAGCGGCGTTTATGTTTTAAACGCCACAATTTATATACTTCTGTATGTACATATTTTTATGTAATAAAAATATTTATTATATATAGCGACGTTTATGTGTGAAACGCCACAATTTTGTGGCGTTTAGCACGAAAAACGCCGCTATATATAATTTAGGGTGGGAACGGCAAAAATACAAAGTAATATATTTTCCCCCTAATAAATCATTAATTTTGGCAAAAAAATATATTTAGGGGCGTTTATCTTACTTAAACACCGTAATTTGCAAATTAGAAAAATGGAAATGTTACCGTTTTGGCATTATAAGCCAAGACCCAACCTAAAATTTGCTCAACTCTTTCTTTCCTCATTCGAAATGAGTCTAAATTTTTCTTAGTCTTCTAAGGTTTATAGCTTTCTTTCCCCTTTATCCTTTCCTTGCAGTTTCGATCGAAATTAGTCTGAGTTTCGATCGAAATTGATGTTCTTGACAAAATTTTGTTTTCCTCATTCTCGTAATTGCACCATTTCTCCGAAAATAGGCCCTGGGTTCAAACCCTTTTTTTATTAAAAATCCCATTCTCAAACCCTAATATTCGAAAAACCCCATCCTCTCCAATTTGGATTTTGGTCTCGCAGCGTCACACGACGGCGCTCTCTCAGCAGTCAGCAGCCCTCAAAGTTTCAATTCCAGTGGTCTATTTGTTAATTCATTTTTGGTTTACACGACTTAAGGTAGATAAAGCAGTCTTTGCTTGCTAGTGCTAACATTCGAACTGGTGGCACCAAAATTCGTTATTCATTGATGTTAAACAATTTCCTTCTCTTGGGCTAAGCGGACCACCACTCCCGACGCATTAACTGGAATCACCAGGTATGGAAGGCTCAATGAGTAGGTGCGTGCGTAACATCTCACTCGCTTTCTTCATCGATTTTGGATGGATTCGCCCTCGCTCGGGTGTTCTTCCTAGATACGGGCTACTTTCTCTATTCCGGTGCTTGAGTCAGTCCAGATCTAGTCTATTGAAATCCGCTTTCTTTTGCCAGCCCTTGCTGATTGTCTTGTTCTTGCCCAGATGATTTCTATCCTTTGTTGAAGCTGAAAATGGCTGCTAGGCATGCCGAGAAACAGATCCCATTAGAGCCTCACTGGGGCTTCTGTTTCTCTCATGGACCAGTTTCACCATGTATCTACTGCTTTTCTAGGACTTGAAAAAGGGTCAGTTCTTTTTTTTTCTTGATCTCCCCTGTTTTTGCCAATATTTTTATGTGACAGTAATACTAAGAACTTGGTTGCAGTTGTTTTTCTTTTAGACTTGCGACAAATGATTTGTTGTTCTCTATTAAATCTGCAGTTATCAGGAAGCAATTGAGGACATCACAAAGAGAATGGGTGCAGGGATGGCAAAATTTATTTGCAAGGAGGTTTGTCATGCATGGATTATTATTATTATTATTATTATCTTACCTGTCTTTATTACCTATGGGTCTTGCCTTAAACAAAAAAATCTGGAAGCTGGAATAACTTATACAGAAGGCTTTTACACACACTATTTGCTATATTTATCATGAGTTACTGGGAGCTGACCTGTTACCTAGATATATATTTTGGCGAGATACTTAAATATTCGTAAGCAAAATGTTCAATCCTGAGGTGTTGCCCAGTTGGTGGGGTTTGTTTGAATTTCTCAATACATTGCAGCAATTGCCTGTACAGTTGGGCATCTGTCCAAGAGCGTTGAGGTTATGAAGCTTGTCAATAACCTCATGAAGGCTCCAGAAGTTGCTGTCACAATGCAAGAGTTCAACAAGGAAATGACTAAGGTATCTTTACTAATTACTTTTGATTGAGTACCAAGTGATAACCTTCTGTTTTAGCATGATGCCTTTTTGGCTATATATCTTTTCATTGAGAATGATATTTGAGCTTTTTATTCTCACATTTTAGCTTTGGAGTGTCATTCTAAGTTTTAGAATTTATTTTCTCATTAGGAAAACCAAGTCATGGCATTGAAGGAGAAAGGAATTGCTGCTGAATTTCTCTCCTCAACTTAAACATCACAGAAAAATAAGGTAATTTAATTGATAGTATGCTGAATTGAAGCATTTGGAGATTAACAGCAACTTTCTGGTTTCGTTCTTTGCAGATTCATGAATTTAATGTTTTTGTTGTGATCATCAGATTCATGAAGATCTTAACTCGGATTCAGTTACGGATATGTTGTTTCTATATCAGGACATGTATTCCCAAAACTTTTATGTGAAGCTTCCTGATCTATGTGCTCTGTTTCTTTATTTGTCTATTATAGGCCTAGCTACTGTAAGCTTCATCTTTGAGTAGCCATCTACTAGATGTACCAATTTTGGCTTTAACTGCCACTGCTGCTCCTAAGTGAGTATGGTTGTAAGCTTCATCTTTGAGTAGCCATTTACTGTATGGAAACGCCGCTATACCTAAATCAAAATATTATTATGAAAATTAATTCTCCGGCGTTTATAGTTTGAAAACGTCGCAAAATGGGGGCGTTTCCGTAAAAAAACGCTGCTATCTTGAATAGCGGCATCTTCCATTAAAACGCCGCAAAATAGGGGCGGTTGTTATAACGACACTTCTGGCGGCGAAGTGTAAAAAGCCGCTATTTCAAATAACAGCGTTTTTAAACGCCGTCATATGCAAAAAAAAAAAAAAACCGCCACTATATCAGAATTTTCCAGTAGTGTGAGTGGGTGTCCTAATCATGCATGGTATTATGGCATAACATCGACAGTATTAAACTATATGGGATAATTGTTTTTTAAGACAAGTTTTATTAATAAATATATGAGTGATTAAGAATCACTACATAATGAACATGTAAACAAGAAGCAACTCTACCCACAGGCGTAAGTAAAAATGATCCACTAGAACAATGAACAACAAAAAACCACAGCAAATACCAGCACCAGAAGCTAATCCAAAACCATTACATCAATCCCAAGCATCCACAACCAATTTACATAAAAACTGTCAGGAACTTGATAGATCATCATAGTTGTTACCAATATCCAGCAACCTATCAATGATAAAGATCCTCTCTTCCTAGTTATTCATGGGTGTAAAAAGTTCCTTAGATGAAATTGGAGATGCAATGGTTCACACATATAATGAAGCTAATATGTGTGCAAATTTCATAGCAACTAGGCCTTTTCTTTGGATCCCTCGAAGTCAGTAAGTGGTAAATCATCTTGATGATGGTGATGCAAGAGAATCTTATAGGATTAGTTGCAAGGTGATCTAAGGCCATTGTAAACTAAATCGGTATTGGACTACTCTTAAGAAAAATTAAAAACAACAATAGATATAGATTCCTTATAAAAAAGGGTAAACTACATGGGCTAAATCGATTGATGCCAACATTGAGTCTTAAAAAACCACAGTTGCTTTCAAGGAGCCTCCTCTAATCACATAAACATATATATAAATAATGAGAAATTTGATACTGAAATCAATTTCTCTATGATTTTCTCCTTCCATTAGGATCAAAACGTTACTAAGGTTGATCATGTAGTTGACTATGACGGGATCAAAATTGGATGAAAATGCACGGAATAACTAGCAGCTTAGGTTACTTTTGAATAGTGAGAACTTTACTTTTAAAATTGTTGATGTCGGACTAAGATCTTCGAGGAAACCCACAAACTTTCCGCCTCCTAGCTCCAAGCTCTTAGCTTGAAGCCGCTAGCCCTGTGAGTACAACAAGAAGAGCATCAAGGTGATTGGCCGGTGCCTGCCGATTGCACTCAGGCTCAGGCAAGGTTTAAAGTTAAAAGGAGCTTAGAGTTAGGGTTTTAGAATTTGTGAATAACATATGACAAAATGAGGGTTTATATAACTATATATACATGGATCTTCGTCTGTACAACACACATGTCCTTGGTACGTGTGGTCTCCATATCAACTGGTAAGTCTTACGTGTGGGTTAGGTCGTTCGGTCGTTCATTAGGTTGGTCAGGGGTTGGTGAGCCGAGAGGGAGATCTCTTGAGTTGTGGGAGATCAACTTGGCTTGGCTATTGTTGGGTAGTACGTACCAACAAAGATAAATGTAAAAATGGCTTATTAGCCTTTTTGCCACCTGAACTATTGCGTTAAGGACGTTTTGTCCCCTATACTTCAAATCAAGACATTTTGTGCCTTGAACTTCCTGTTTATACCTTAATTTACAATTGAGGGTAAATTGGTCTTCATATAAATATAATTAAGATGAGTGGTCAGGATTTAATCAAAAATCCTGAAGAAACTTGGTTTCTGCACCACCCTAGTTCTGATAGAATTAGGAAAAACTTATAATTAATTACAAGGGGTGAAATTTATTAATTATTAAATAAATAATAATTTTTTTCTGAATAATTATTATTAAAATCATCATCTATGCCGCCCCTACCTAGGAGAGTGGCAAAGAAAATCAAACAGAAACAGTTTCCTTTAATATTGCTGTCTATTAGGGAGGCAAGCAATAAAAAGGAAAGTTGCTTACCATCTACCCATGAGATGGAAATTATCTCATGGACTAATATATAAAGCCCAAAGTCGACTTCCATGTAGAGGAGAGGCCGCCCTTTTCCCTGAAGAGAGTAATTTTTCTCTTCCTGCAAGGAGGCAGAGAGCTAAAGTTTGTCAGCAAGAGAAACAACTAACTGCATGAGAGAGGCATGAGATTTTCAACCTCAGACCTCCTCAATATAGTCAACCTAACATAGTGGAGAAATCACCTAGTTCTTTTCCCCTCCCTGGGAGGCAAAACTACAACTTTGTATTTTGTTCAATTAAGGACAAAATGGTAAAATTGACCAATTGAAGAGGCTAGAAGCTGCGATTTTAACCAAGGAGCATACCATGATGATCCTTGAGCTATGTAGATCATCTTGGTAAAATTTCACCTTATTCTGACATCGGTGTAAAAACTTATGCCCGGTTTTCAGTTAAGGACATTTTGGGGAGTGAAACCAAGTTCATCATGAAGGAAAGCTCGAATTCATTTGGAATTTTTTCCATGATCTTATAGATATAATCTAAGCCTACTGGTGAAATTTTGGTTTATTCCGAGTTCGTTTGCAACTTTTGCATCCTTTTCAGTTAAGGACATGTGGCTTTCTCACCCCGGTTTAAACAATTTTCTTAACTAATTGTTATTTTCATGATTTGAAGAGCTAAGTATGATTAAGTATGGATAATTTGGTGGCCTTAGTGTTCAAAGTCCAATTCATGATGTCAGTAGGCCACTACTTAGTCAGATTAGCTGATTTCAACACAAAAGAAGCAACAAAGGCATGCTGAAGTGTGATAGGAAGAAGGAAGAATTATTCATCAACCACCCAGGAGGAGGATTTCCATCTCCCATCCAAGAGAGTGATGCCCTAGCATCTCTTTCTCCCTCTCCCTAGTAGTTGGAAGTAATCAGAAGAAGAAAGAAGCTTCACTGCACCTTCCTGGAAGTTGTCATCTACCTAGGAGGAGGGATTCACCTTCTTCAGCAAGTCAAGCCCATTAATTTCAAGGCCCATGCCACCCCCTATATAAAGGAAGCCATTCCAAGGCTTGAGGGGGATATCACTCATCCAAAGAACCAGCTCCTGAAGCTACAAACTTGCTCCGCGCAAAAAACCAAACTCCGTGCTTATTTTCTCTCTGGCTCTGCGCGATTTTCCTCTTGTTCATCACGAGTTCTTACTTGTTCATCATATTTTCCTTGTTTAGATCCTGTCTCAGGACATTCAAACACTCTTTTAGTGTTTTTTCTCTTGTTTCAATCTTGTCTCCGGACAGAAAAACACTGTACACGTGTTTCTCTTTCATCAATAACAATCAAATTGTTATTTTCTTTCAATTTCAATCAAGAACAGATCTCACATATCTAATTCAGTTAGAAAAGTAGAGGAAGACCCAGTTATGAAGAACAATTCGTTGTGGATCCAATGATTTAAATGCTCCGGTGTGACTTTGATACAGTTCCCACAAATCGCTCTGATCTTTTCATCTTCTGCTCCGCGCACCAGATCTAGTTTTTACAACTTTTTTGTCAATTTCAACAAATTGATTGGCACGCCCCTATGCTGTCATAAAGGATTCTCCACGAAAACACTAGCAAGAGATTTTTGGTGTAACATCTCTTTTTGGCACACCTAGTGGGACAAGCAGCGAATTGCTCTCCCTCTTTGGCGTCCCCCTCCTTATTTTTCATCTACATAGTCGGCGATCCCGGGCTCTCCTTCTCCTAGTCTCTCAGCAAGGTGTCCGCCTCACTCAAAGGTCCACACCAACTTACTTCCCTCGACGCTTGAAGGAGGACAAGATAGCAGATCTCTCCTCCTCCAACGCCTCCAGGGTATATTTTCTTTACTTTTTCTTTTCTTTTATTTACTTTTCTAAGTTCTACTAAGTGGCAAACATGCCGCCTAAGGTTGATGAAGGGAGATCTAGTCATGGCATGCAAACCAGAAGTAAAGCCGTGGCTGATCCTTCACAGTTACCTTTAGATTCTGATTCAAAGATCTTGCTGCAATATCTTACTGAAGCCATGAATAAAATTTCCTTGGCACATGAGTAGAGGATGCATCAACTTATAGGATCAATGGATCAGATGAATAGATCTCATGACCGACTTAAGGGGGCTAATGACTCTCTTAAAGAGCAGATGATTCAAGACCGAGAGAACATCCTGGCTCAAATTGGTCAAGTGGAAGATAGACTCGGGGGGCAGATCCAACATGTAGCTCAAGATCCGAGACAAGTTAACCTCCCTGCACTTCTCCCTCCACCTGTGGCGCTACATGTCTCTAATGGTGCCAATCAGGTGAGAATTCCACCTCAAGTGGAAGTGGTTGGTAATAATAACTTACCACCTCCTAGGGAGGGGGTAGTAAGGGGTGGGAATGAAGCTGATCTCATCCCTGGACATCAGGAGGTTGCAAATCACGCCCCTGACAATGTGGAGGAGGAAGTCAACCCAGTTGGTCCTCGAGTTGTAGCCTATGTACCACCTCTTGTGAGGAATGGTAATGACAATGGTGCAAGGAATGGTCATCAACGCCATCCTGCTCGACGCCATCCACCTCAAGCTGCTGATGTACAAGGTCCAGTCAATCAGAACCACATCAAGGAGATGATTGAAGATATGATTGGCCCAGCCTACAGGAGAATAGGAAGGCCATCCTTCCAGAAGCCTTATCCTGAGGAGTATGATAGACTCTATCCTTTACTTCGTGGGTACAAAGTCCCTGACTTCACAAGCCTCTCTGGCACCTCTAGTGAGCAGACTACTCTAGAGCACATTGCTCGCTTCACTGTACAGTGTGGAGAAGCTAACTCTGGCTACCACAAGCTTCGCCTGTTTCCTAACTCTGTCATAGGAGCAGCTTTCACTTGATACATCAACCTACCACCCAACTCAGTAAGAACCTGGGAGGAGATGGGGAGGTTGTTCCATACACAGTTCTAAAGAACTGAACCTGAGGTCTCCATGGCTGACTTGTCACACCTCTACCAAAAGAAAGGGGAGTCAGCTGAGTACTTAGCTCGTTTCAAGAAGCTAAGGAATATGTGCCCCACACCACTCCATGAGATAGAGTTTGTGCGCCTAGCTCAGAATGGACTTGACATAGAACTTCGAAAGAAGTTCGAAGGAGTTGACTTCAGAGACTTCTTCGAGATGTCAACCAAGGTGACAAGGTATGAGACTCTCCTAAGGGAAGAGAATGAAAGAAGAAGTTCATCTTATAACACTTACTATCAAGAGCCAAACTTTGAACTTGGAGTTGCTGAGGTCAAGGCAGATTGGCCCATTGAGTGTCATGTCTGGTAAAGGCAGCAGTGGGACACCCTCAGACCTAGGAGAGATTTGCTGTTATGTACCAGAGACAAGCAGAGAAAAAACCTTATGATGGAAGCAAGACTTACTCATTTGACACCTCAAAAACAAATGAAGTCTTTGATTTCCTACATAAGTCGGGTATGATCAAGTTACCACCTGGACATGTCCTTCCTTCATCTGAGGACATCAAAGGGAGAGAATATTGCAAGTACCATGACTCCTGGAGGCATCCAACCAACAATTGTACTGTGTTCAAAAACATAGTACAAGAAAAGATAGAAAAGGGAATTCTGAAGTTCCCTGAAGCACCTAAGAAGGACATGGGAGTTGATAAAAATCCTTTCCCAACTGCTATACACATGGTCACATTCAACCTCCCAAAGGATGAACAATTGGCTAGTAAGGAGATGGAGAAGGGAGAAACAACTCCAAAGAGGGCGACTTTGGCTCCAAGTACCTCCTTGGTAGCCAACCCTCAACATGAAGGAAAGTTTTATCACCACTCTGCTAATGCCAAGAAGTTGGTTGATAAAGCTAAAACTAAAACTCTGGGTGTTCATTCAGATTGGCCCTGATATCCAAACACGACCGCTGACAGACTTAGGGCACCAAGGAGGAAGCTGGAACTTTTCTTATCTGAAGATGAGGAAGAACCTGTGGAGCATCCTGATACCTCTGCTAAGGAGAAGGTTCAAAGGAAGTTGGAATTTTCATAAAAAACTCCACTCTAGAAGAAGGAGAAAAGCAAGGCAAAGCATACTCCTAACTCGGGGGGCAAGCCAGAAGCTTCTCTTTCTCCTCCTAAGTAGAGCAATGGGAATATGGAGAATCATCATAAAAAATGGCGCCATCTTCCCCTCATCCCAGCTCATCTACCCATCACAAGGTGCAGAGATCTTCCAAGAGAGAGCATGATCAACAACCACAAGTTGAGATTCATTCTAAGTCCTACTCGAAGAGGACTAAGCGTGAAATCAGACCATGGTTGGATCATAAGAAGAAGGAATATCGCCATGCAGCTGTGAAGAAGGAGATGAAGCTGAGAAGTGACCATGTACAACCAAGAATGGTCAAGCCACCATCAAATACTCAAAAAGGTGTGTGGCGAAGAGTGCAACATCCTAAGTACCTATTCAAAAGAATAGAAAGACTTGGAGAAGACGAGAACTTCGAAAAAGAGCAAAAGCTCGAAGTGAAGAAGTACTTGACATCATGCAAGTTGATGAGAGTGGAAATGAACCTTCAAAGGATTCACCACCTACCAATGAGATGGATGTATCCCTCATGGACCTAGCAGACATGGGAGTGAAGCTATGTAAGGAGAAGATCTTTTATGAAGAAGCAAAGCTCAAAGCAAAAGCACTTGAGCTAAGTAAGAAGGAAGTTGAACTCCAAGATCGAAGGCAAGCCTTAATTGACATAGTCTATGGCAATGAAGACTATTCTTGCCAAGAGCTAGCTGATAAGGGCGCCATCAATAAGGAAGCAGTCCTTGCCTATAGAAGACTAGCCATGAGAGCATTCGCCATAGGAGATGAAGATGGAGATTATGATGACTTCGAGATCCGTAGTATTGACAATGACTCATACTACATCAAATTTCCTTATGAAGCTCTGACAAGAAGACTTGAAGACTGGCACCACATGAGGCCACTTAAGATTTACTCCACATCTCAGAAAACATGCCACCATGGCAAATATCAATTTTTGCTTGAAAAAGCAAAATTAGATAAAGAGAGGAAAAGTTTGAAGCTGAGAAGATAGAACATGTCAAAGCTGAAAATGTTCTCTTCAAAAGACAAAAAGCCATAGATGATGCTGCTCGACAACTCCTTAGGAGGGTTATCATTGAAGAGCTCAACATGAAGGTGGATAAGACCCCAGGAGACAAAGATGAAAGTCTATGGACTCCACATTGGGAGGATAATGGGGCCACCAACATGGAAGATGCTATACCAACTCCATCTAATCAAAGCATGTGTGATGAGAGTTTGGGAGAAAAGCCTAACGCCATGAGTGAAGAGGAAACCTTAGCTGCTGAGGACTTTGACAACAAATATGTTGATTCAATGGCCTTTGGACAGTTCATGGTTAATCTTAACCATACTACACTCACTCTACCATGCACATTTGCTGCTAAGCTAAAGGAGTCATGATCTTCACTAAACCTGATGAAACAAATACTTGCCACATCAAGTCTTTGTATATTAAGGCTCATGTTGATGGCATCCCAATCAACAAGGTACTTGTTGATAATGGTGCAACAATGAATCTTATTCCCTACTCATCATTGAAAAAGCTTGGCAAGTGCATTGATGAATTGATCAAGTCAGAAGTCACTGTAAGTGATTTCTCTGCCGCCATCAAGAAGACAAGAGGCATACTGCCTGCCCAGTTGACTATTGGGTCAAAAACGTCCCTCTCTGCCTTTTTTGTAGTTGATTCCTCATCAACTTACAACATGCTACTTGGTAGAGATTGGATTCATTCTAACTGGTGTGTCCCATCGTCTTTACACCAACTGCTGATGTTTTGGAATGGCACTGAAGTTGAAGTGGTCATGGTAGATAATAGACCATTCAAAGTTGAATCCAATGCAGTAGATGTGAGGTTCTATGATGGAACCACTGGACCTATCAGGTTCATGGGCCAGGACAAGTATAGCCGCCATACCCTATCATCTCCACTAGAGAAGTCAGACAAGAAGCCTTGAAAGCGGTTATGGAAAATCTTGTGTGACCTGATGCTTTGATCACTTTCAAGCTGCTTCCATGTGCTCCTATCATAGAGGAAGTACCATGAGTACACAGCCTAGAGAGGTTGTGTTGGCCAACGACATCTTGAAAAAGTTGTCGACTTTGGCCTTAGATATGAAGCTCCAAAGCTTAGAGGACTCAACCACCCCATCAGCTAATGCGGCCTATCAAAGTATAGAAGACATACAAGATGAGATCACCATGGAAGAACTTGACCATGCTCCCATGAAATTAGATGATCTTAAGGCTGAGGTACAAGATCCTTTACTTGAAGTAAATCTTAGTACTGAGGAAGAGCCTAGGCCGACTTACATAAGTCAGTTGTTGGCCGAAGAAGACAAGCCACGCTTTGTAACCTTGTTAAAAGAATACAAAGATTGTTTCGCATGGGACTATGACGAAATGCCTGGCTTAAGTCGTGACTTGGTAGAGCATCGCCTACCAATCATTGAAGGATACCGTCCCTATCAACAACCTCCTAGAAGGATGGCAAATGATGTCATCCTTAAAGTCAAAGAAGAAGTTGAAAGGCTCCTTAAAGCAAGATTCATCTGTACTGGAAGGTATGTAGAATGAATTTCAAACATAGTTCCTGTAGTAAAAAAGAACGGTAAAATCAAGGTGTGTGTTGACTTTCGTAACTTGAATTCAGCCACCCCTAAAGATGAATATCATATGCCTGTTGCAGACTTACTGGTAGATGGAGCCGCCCAATATCAAGTGTTGTCCTTCATGGATGGACACAGTGGCTACAATCAGATATACATAGCAGAGGGGGATGTTCCAAAGACAACTTTTCGTTGTCCAGGTGCAATCGGTACTTTCGAATGGGTAGTCATGCCCTTTGGACTCAAAAATGCCGGTGCAACCTACCAAAGAGCCATGAATGCCATCTTCCATGACTTGATTGGGAAATTCATGGAGGTATACATAGATAATGTTGTAGTTAAGTCACACAACCACCTTGACCACATTGATCATCTAAGGCGCTCATTTGAAAGAATGAGACAGCATGGCTTGAAAATGAATCCATTGAAATGTGCTTTTGGTGTTGGTGCAGGTAACTTCCTTGGATTTTTGGTTCATCAACGGGGCATCGAGATAGACCAAAACAAGGCAAGAGCCATCATATAGGCAAAACCGCCCACCTCTAAGAAAGAACTCCAACGCTTCCTTGGATAAGTCAACTTCTTAAGAAGATTCATCTCCAACACTGTTGGTAAGACCAAGGCGTTCTCACCACTGTTGAAGTTGAAAGGCAAGGAGGAATTTCAATGGAACAACAAACATCAAGAAGTACTTAGCTTCGCCTCCTATCTTAGTTCCTCCTAAAAAGAATAAAACCTTGTACCTATATGTCGAAGCCACTGCATCTTCTATAGGGTGTTTGTTGGCTCAGGGATTAGGAAAAGGGAATGAACAAGCAGTGTACTACTTAAGTAGGACTCTTACTGATGTAGAAACCATATATAGTCCTATTGAAAAGCTATGTTTGTTACTCTACTTTGCAACAATAAAACTTAGACATTACATGCTCTACTTTGATGTCTGTGTTGTTTCTAAAACTGATGTAATAAAATACATGCTATCTCGGCCTCTCCTCAAAGGCCGATTAGGCCAGTGGTGCCTAGCACTCTCTGAGTTCAACTTCAAGTATATACCTCAGAAGGCAGTGAAAGGACAAGCTATTGCTGACTTCTTGGCCGACGACCCATGCTTGGACTTGGGAGAGGAATTTTAAGACACGAACTTTGTCATGGAGGTATCCTTAATACCATGGGTACTTGAGTTTGATGGTTCTAGCACTGCTAACTCAGCAGGTGCAGGAATTGTAATCACCTCCCCTGATGATGACTGTACCATGATGTCATTCCACTTAGACTTTGATTGTACTAACAATCAAGCTGAGTATGAGGCACTTATCATTGGTTTAGAACTATTACACATCAAAGGTGATTCTCTGTTGGTAATTAACCAACTTATTAGAGAATTCAATTGTTCAAGTCCATCATTGTTATCCTACTATGCAGTGGCAGTGCAATTGTTAGAAGACTTTGATGATGTACGAGTAGAACATGTCCCCAGACATAAAAATTATTCTGCAAATGTTGCTGCACAACTTGTGTCACGCCCTGACCCGGAAGTCGAGCGTGAACAACCGCCGCGTCTCCTTGAACTACGTGTCGCGCGTCACACGTATCGAAGGTATCGCGAAGCGTCTATACCAGATAAAAAACAATAAAAACGGGAACATAGAATAAATTTAAAATTCTCAAGTTTACAAATCAGAGTAAAAGCGGAATCGTTAAAACCGAAATAATAAAAGTATTCTGATAAATCGGAAACCAAGTCAAATCCAAATAGTGAGTTAGTAATCAAGAAACAAGGCACGGGGTAAGAAAATGAACAGAGACAATGCCAGTGGGACCCGTCATGTAGTGAGAAGTACCTCTAAGAGCAGTGATAACATCCTACGCCACCGACTCGACCGTCAAGAATGCGTTGAGTCCTAACTGCCCTGAAAATACGACAAGAATTTGAGGGATGAGTACACGTATGTACCCCGTGAGTGAGCCACCCTCAAAAGAGGACCAGAAGAGGGTGGGGTCCACTCACAACCAAATCAAGTAAGAAAACCAAATTATAAAATCATTGGTTAACAATAAAACAAGTACATGAAATCGTTTATTATTTTCATAAAACAAATGGGCTGCCAATAAAACCTATCCAAAATGACCTTGACCCGAGTCAACCTCCGGAACCGTCAGGGGCATTTTTGTCATCAACAAATAATTAGTAAAAATATCATTTTTCTTTTCGAGCCCGTTCCCCTGACGTTAGCTTGGGTCCGGTACTGCGTGGTGGCCGCAACACATCCAATTTACCTCTCCCATGCACACGCTGAACCGGTAAATAAATAAATATATGGCGTGTCGGGACTGGAGCTACGAACCATGTGGATCCCAAAACGAAAGTCATGGCCCGTTAAAACAAACACACCAGCGCTGGGTTGCGTCCGAGACGCTCCACCAATAAGTCATACGTACTCCTAGAGCTACGTCCATAAGTCCCCGTATGCTTGAACAAATTCTTTAAAACAAAACCAGGTCATTTATGCACCCAAAACATTTATCAAAACATTTTATAAACCATTTATATAAAGCAGTAATAAAACATTTCCTCAACGGGTTCTCCGTTGAGGATAGCCCACTCACAGTTCAGGGGATTCGTACACCCCCAAAGCCAATCCACTGTGGGCCTAGCCAATGTCTCGATCAGCGCCTCAACCGTCTAATTGAGAAACACGTCCAGCACAAAGAAATCGTTAAAATCAATATCATAACTCAAAGTCATAAACCAGAGTAATAAACCAGAATAATAAACCAAAACAGTCAGATAAAACCGAATAAAATAACAAGAACACATATCCCAGACCCACGGTCTAATATCAAGGAGTTTAACGCGACAATTTATGTCATACAAAGTTTCAAAGTCGGAACACACTTTCTAAAGCTCATTTAATCATTTCTAGCCTCCAAGGGCAAGACGGTAATTTTCTCTGACAGGGGCAAATACGTAATTTTAACATCTTAAGGCTGATACGGTAATCCTGTAGACACCTATTTTTGGCTCGTATACTTTAATTTAGATTAAATTGCTTCTTAATTAGTATTTAGGGGGTATTCTTGTCAATTCATAATTTTCTAGGACATTTTAATAGATTTGCATCTTGCATAAGCATTTACTTCATTTTAACTACACTTTTAATGTCGCACTAGCATATCATTTTTGCATTGCATGTTGATTAATCCATCTTCTCATTATTTCATTTCTCAATTTCATTTTAATGGTCCAAGGCCCCTTTTGCTTTGGGTTCTTACTTTGGGATTTCTTTTAATCTTTTAATGGGCCTCCCTATAACCTCATGGCGTTCGGGCCAAAAGTTTTTTTCTACTAGGTAAATAAATGGAAGTCCATAGCCTTTGGACCTTCATTTATCTGCATGCCTTTAGGCCCATCCTTTCTCTTTTGTATCAGGCCCATCCTTTCTTATTAATTGTTTACTTTTGGATTATTTTGGGACCTTACTATTGGGTCTTTAGGTTGTGATTTTCCCATTTTGGGACTTTTCCTTTGCTAAACTTCATGCTTGTGGAGTCATATATATATATATATATATATATATATATATATATATATAGAGAGAGAAAAAGAAAAGTGGATTACAATAATTCGCTTTCTTTTACAAATAATGCCAAAATTATACAAATAAGCTTCGAATCACAAAGGGATTTTCACGTCTCCAGCTTTATGCAAGAAATACAAAAACCCATTTTGCAGAGAAAAATAGTGATAGGTTGCAGGCCTTTATCTTCCCTCATTTGTCTTCTCAATGCTTGATTTGGGGTGAAATGCAAATGATCTGCTGGACTGTCCTGCAACGGAAAATAGTGAGTTAACAGTTGGATTAAAATATCAAAATCAAGTTGGCAAGCACCCACTTTGCAGCATACATTACATGGACAACTCATTAATTCATAACATCTAAGGATGTTAACAAACATTTGGGCATTTTAAGTTAGTATTTCGCATTGTAATGAGCATTCTTCATTTTCACATGCATAATTCAATTTGCAGGAACTTCATTCACAGATTTTCAGAGGTATCCCATAGTCAATGGCATTATCAAGTTCATTGCAAATTCAGGTGCATTGTTAATTAAAATTTGGTTTTCATACTAGTATTTCATCACAAATTCATGGCATTTTCATATTCAAAAATGCATCACAAATACAAAAAAACAGAGCATTCAAGCATCACCATTTTTGCAAGCATTATAGAGTCACCAAGATCATTCTAAGTTGCATTTTCATCAACAAAAACAGTCATTCACCTCATATAACAGCATAGGCAGACTACATAGCATTTTAACATGAGTTTCAGAACATAACACACATAATCACATAGCATTAGCATTTTAATCACGTGCATATTTTAATTTCATCATCAATAAAAGTACCACCTTAGCGGGTTATCAGCACCGATTCACAACATAAGAGTTGTCAAACTCCAATAGTCCAGCTTAGCACATCCCAGCAAGCTAAAACTAGAGAGCAAAATTCCCAAGCCTGACAGTGCAACAAGCAAATCCATCTCACACCACAATTACAGTCTCACAAAAACAAAATTGCAGCAAACTCAGGCAATGAACAAGGACAATAACAGGCCAGTGGAAGCAAGGAAACATGCAGTTTTTCAAGTAGCTAAGAATTCAGCAAATGGAAGGAGTACTCAAAAGATCAAGTTCACAGAACAAAAAAGGGATTGAAATAGGCATTCAGAGCAAATGCAAATGTGAAGAATGAACCACCAATTCAATGTACAGCAACATGGCAATTCAAGTAAATTCACAGAATATTATAGTTTCCATGGAAAAAGGAAAAGCAAATACCACACAAAACTGGGAATTACTGTTACAAGTAGCAGTGACTAGTGAGTATACCTTAACAGCTGCCTGATGTAGGTTTGTCCTGAACTTCAAGGCTAATCCCCATACGTCCACGTCAGCCAACTTCTGCCATCTCATCACCCTCCACACGTGAACAAGTGAAGCTCAGTACAAGACAAAATACCAAGAATAAAAGGAAAGAGAGGAACCGTAGCTCACTCCCTCACGGGTTGCAACAAAACTCACCTGACCGAATTGTTGGTTGCTCCATCCTACAGTTGTCCTCACACGGTTTCACCTCAAAATCAACACTTACACAAATGGACAAGGAGATTAAAACTAAAGGAAAAATAAAAGGAGGCAGTAAGTAAAAAATGGAGGACCATTAGATCAAAATTAATCCACGGCTAAGCATTTAGGTCCCTGAGGCTATATATTCACCACGATAGGGTTCAAGAAGGGGGGTTTTTTGGAAGAACAAAAAATAGCCTAGGAAGCTCATTTTTTCAGAAAAGGTTCCTTTTTATAGTTAATACTAATAGCAATCAAAAGCAAAGAAAACTTCATCTTTTTCTTTCCAAGTTCAAAAGCAAAAAAACCCATATAAAAGATCAAGATAAGAGAAGTAGCTACCTTTTTGGGATCTCATTTTTGAGTTTCAGGTTTCCCTTCAAATTTCTAGTAGAATTTGAGTTTTTTTTTTTCCTAAGGTTCGTTTCTTTGGAGAGTCTTCGTTGTTGGGTCGATTCTTGCTAGTTTTGTACCCAAGTTGTGGAAAGGCGGGGGTTTTAATAGTTGATAGCAATTTGGCGAAATAAGGGCTCTGTTTAGGTTTCGGGTTGATCTTTTCAGAGATCTTTTCGAGAGCTTTTGGTTGGGAATAGCCTGGATCTGGAGAAAGGAGGGTTCTTTTATTGTTTGGGGGTGTCGTCGGAAGCTCATCGGAGGAAGAAACTGTGGCATCGGCGCTGCGATTAGGGTTCGGTATAGAGAGGAATCGAAGGAAGATTCGAGGGATTTGGAGGTCATTTTCGGTGAAACTGACACCGGATCTTGGGTAAGGAGGTGGCGGCGCTGCATTGAGACGAAAAGGGAGTGAGCTTGAAGCGGCGTCGACGATGGTGGCGATTCCCTGAGTGACGGACGGCGCGGTTTAGAAAATGTGGAGCTAGGGTTCAGTCCAAGTGAAGAAGAAGAAGTTGAAAAAAAGGGAAAGTGTTTTTGTTTTATACTAACCCTAAAGTCTGACCCAGATTCAGCTTAAACCGGTTTAAGTCCACCCGACCCGATCCGGAACCATGACCCAACCTGGGTAAGCCCACTCCAATTTGGTACATTCTGACTTTGGGCTTTATGCATTTGGGCCGTGATTATGGTTTGAGCTTTAATTCATACACTTGGGTTTTTACTTATTCATTTGGGTCTAGTTTATTTTATATTTAGGCAATTTTAATTCATGGTTTAATTAGTTCATTTTTTCTAAATAGTTGGGTAGATTAGTAACTTAGTTTAATTCTCAATAATTTGATAAAATTGAATTTAGGTTTTAGAATATTAAGTTTTAATCAAAGGTCAGATTAGTTAAGCATCTTGCATTCATATTTATTTTCATATAAATTGTTGCAAATCATTATTGATATTTGAGATTAAAAAAAAAAAAAACTTGATCCAATGATGGAACGATTAATTGGAACTTAGACAATCTTTGTCAGTCTCAATTCGTCCTTTCTAGGCTTGGCATATCCGGATGGGGGTCTTAACCAGTATGAGTGGCGGGTGCGCGGACGGTGTTACTCGTATAATTATTTGGCAAAAATCGCATTTAACCGGACAACATGCATCACGTGCATTCATGCATCTAGAGTTTAGATTTAGTACTTTCAAGTAATTGTTAAAAGAAAATCCACAAAAAAGGGGAAATCAAAATCGAAGTAGAATAAAACTATTTTCTTCAAAATTAAAAAGAATTTGTGTTTGTGAATTGTTCTCTTTTAGTTTTCAAAGAAAAATCAAAAAGGAAATTGAGTATTTTAAAAAAATAAAAAAGGTTTTCAAAAATCCAAAAAATACAAATACAAAAATTACAAAAATCAAGAATCAAGTCTTCATAGTTTTCAAATTGGGAAATTTCCCACCAGATTTTAGTTTTCAAATTGGGAAAGTTTTCATCAGGTTTAGGTTTTCAAATTGGGAAAGTTCCCATCAGGTTTACGTTTTCAAAATTGGGAAAGTTCCCATCAGGTTTAAGTTTTCAAATTGGGAAAGTTCCCATTAGTTTTCAATGTATTCAATTTAGCTCCTTTTCAAATTGGGAAAGTTCCCACCAGTTTTCAAAGTATTCAATTTAGCTCTATTTCAAATTGGGAAAGTTCCCATCAGTTTTAGTTTTCAATTTAGGGAAAGTTCCCGTCATTTTCAGTTTTAGTTTTCAAAGTGGGGAAAGTTCCCATCAAAAGCATTTTTCAAATTGAGTCATTTTAATGGTAAGTTTTAAAGAAAATCCTCTCACGAGGAGCCCAAAAAGTGAACAAACAATAAACAGGTTCAATTCCCGACAACCCAATTTCAAAAATCAAAATCTATTTTTGCTTGTTTATTTCCTCTCAAAGACTTATAAAATTTCTTAATGGCATGAAAATATTTTAGAACAGTAACAACCAATAATAGAAACCCACGTTAAGTCTAGACTAGTCAGTGTTGTCTTTTGACAGGCGTCGTGGGGGTGCTAATCCTTCCTCACGCGTACCCGACTCCCGAACGTTAGAACTCTGGTTAGAAGACCGTTTATTAGGTTTAGTGTTGCCTTTGCCAAGCTTAGGTTAACATTAGGCTTAATAATCTGATAGGTGGCTAATCACACCTAGGTAAAAAAAAAAAATCAGTGGTGACTCCATAAATAGGAAACAGTAGTTTCCCCTCCATTTTAAGTCGTTAAACGGTAGGGTTCGTGACCCCAGACCCGCACGTTGCGACAAATCCTTTAACCTTATATATTCAATTATCATGTTCAGATAAGTCAAATCCTTTTCTAAGGGCAAAGTTGTAATTATTCGTCTCCGAGGGTAAAATGGTCATTTCAATATTATTGGTTTCACAACATACATTTAAATTCATTGATGTGAGCAATATAGTCGAATTCTCACAATTCCACCCTTAAGGGTAATTTCGTAAATGTGATGACTAATGGGCATAACCGTAATTTCATTGGTCAAGGGTAAAACGAGAATTTGTGACATTCCTTACTTGTCATAGTTGTTGACCCTAGTCAGTCGGATTCGAAATCGCACCTCAATGGAACAGATTAGTACACTTTTACTAACTAGGGGTAGTATGGTAATTTACGCACTCAAGGGTAAAACGAGAATTTGTGCTTGTATGAACATTACGAAGTAATACGATAATTGTTTAGATTTAATAATGCAACTCATATTGTCAAAATCGTTAAATTCATTTTCAAATGGTAGTTTTGTAATTTAAAATCTCAAGGGTAATTTAGTAATTTTACCCATCCAAGGGTAAAATTGTAACTTCATTTATCAATTTATTGGACCCAATTCTTTATTCTAAAATTTCTTATTATTTTCCTTATTCCTTTTCTTTTTCTTTTCTTTTTTTTTCTCATTTCTTTCTTTTATTTCACAATGGGCTTGGGCTAGGTTCATTTTTTTTCTCCCCAGTTTACTCCAAAATACTAAATTAAACCATTACCCAAGCTTCCATACATCATTTCAACACCAAAATTCATCAATATCATAACAATCACTTTAATGTAAGGAGACCAACTTACCCATATAAATTTCAAATCTCCATCTTTGCACCCCTTGCTCTAACCCGAAATTTTACCATGAGAATTGCTTCCAAAAACCTCCCAAAACATAATAAAGTTAAACTCCATCATTATCAAACTTAAAATATCAAACTTCTTCAAAAAAATTGTTCCTTACCTCTCATGATCCGAAACCCACTCTTAAGGCCACAAAATTAATATCTAATTGCTTCATTGGAGAAAGCTAGACAAGAAGAAGGCAATGCTCTAGTTGCATGCAAGCAATGGTTGAAGATTGGAGAATGATTTCTAGGGAGAAAATGGAATGAAGTTTCGGCAAGGGTGGAAGAAAATGGCGTTGGGGAAGAGAGGAGAAAAAGAAATGAGTCCCCTATTTATACTGTTGGGAAAAAAAATGATATATTTGGTCCCAATTTTAACCTCCCTTCAATTTAGCCCCCAAGACTTTAATTCCTTTCAATTTGATCCTCAAATGTCAACATTAAAATGTCAATTTAAATCTTTAATAAATTCTAAGTTAGGAAAATATTATTTTAGGCTTCACAACTTGCATCTGGCCTCACATTCCAAGATGATATTTGGAAGAAGGTAGTGAATGTTGAAAGAAGGAGCATGCCTTCAACATTTACTAGGGACTGTGTTTGAAGTGTACAATATAGTACACAGACTTGATGATTGGCGCCATCCATTATCTTCAAAATCCATCAATAAGGGTTAGTAGGAGGATCAAGACTTTGGCTGTGCACTACACTGTCTTAGCTGATGAGTTGTACTGAAAAGACTTAGACGGATCTTTGATGAGATGTCTAGACCATGAAGAAGCTAAGAAAGTCCTCAAGGATGTACATGAAGGCTTATGTGGTGCAAATCAAGCTGGAAGGAAGATGAGATGGCTAATATGCCGTCATGGCTTCTATTGGTCAACCATCATGAAAGGCATGGAATTTGCCAAAGGTTGCCAAGGTTGCCAAGCTTGTCAAAAGTATGGCCCTATCTGGAGACTTCCATCATAAGAGCTACACTTTATAATAAAGCAGCCATTCAGAGGATGGGCAATTGATTTGATTGAAAAGATCTACCCACCAGCCAAGGGAGGTGTCTGTTTTATTATAGTTGCCACAAGTTACTTACCAAGTGGGTGGAGGCAAAAGCTCTGAATGGCATAGCTCATAATGACATCAAGAAATTCATCAAGGAACACATCATCTATCGCTTTGGGATTCCAGAAACTCTCACTACTGATCAGGGCACTAACTTTGATGGTGAGATCACAAGGAGTCTGGAAAGAAAATTTGGCCTGAAATTCACTAAGTCCACGCCATACTATGCACAGGCTAATGGACAGGTCAAAGCTTCTAACAAAGTGATTATAGGCATCATAGAAAAGATGATAAAAGACAAACCTGGTAAATGGGATTGTGTCTTGCCTAAGGCTCTGTGGGCATATCAGATGTCACAACGCTCAAGTACTGGTGTGAGTCCATTTAGCCTAACCTATGGTCATGATGCGATGGTTCCTATGGAACTTTTGGCTAAGTCAGCCAGAGTTGCATTTCAAAACAACTTGCAGTGGCATGACTACAATGATGCCATGATGATCAAGCTTGAAGACCTTGATTCTGAAAGGTTGGATGCTTTGAATCACCTGCAAGCACAGAAAAAGAAGGCAGAAAGAAGTTATAACAAGAAAGTTCGTAAACGAAGTTTTATCGAAGGCGAACTAGTATGGAAAGCTTTCTTGCCTCTTGGCTCTAAGAAACGTGGAAAGTGGTCTCCTAAGTGGGAAGGACCATTCTGTATCAAGAAAGTACTGTGCCTACTGGTTAGAGACCGAAGATGGTGATTCCCATAGAAAGTTCATCAATGGGCGCTATTTTAAGAAGTACTATCCAACTGCATGGGAGGCAAAGTCTGATCCAAATCCTGAGTTTGACATGGAAGAGGAATTAGACAGTGTGGCTATGACTTAACTCATAGCCACATGCTTCACCGAAGTATAAAACTTACACGCTTCGTGGACTTAGCCACCCCAATTGCGTTCTTGTGGCTTTAAAATAAAAAGAAATATTTTTATTACTTATGAAGTAATAAAGAATTTCAAAATTTTGCCAATAACAATGATGTATGGCGAAAAATTGGAAAGAAAAAGGAGAAATTCCATCACTAAAATTTTACAAGTGTTGTGGAATTTAATTTTTCAAAATTTGGCCTTAGTTAAAAGAGGGAGGCCGAATTTCTCAAGTGATTTTTGGGGTTATTGCCAAAAATTTCTAAGTATTCTTGGTAATTTAAATTCCAAAATAAATTCTAAGTATTTAATCTTTGTGGTTTTAGTCATAAGACCAAAAGATTAAATTAACAAAGGATTTTGTTTAAATTAGATGGCTAAAACAAATAAAGGCCACTAATATTAAAGTTGGCTAGAAATTCATTGCCACCAATTCAAAACAAAAGTTCAACTTGTTTGAAATTGAAATTAACTCATAAAGCAAAATCTTAAAGTCATAATTGGAAAAAATGAAAGTACGAAAGGAAATAAAAATCCTAAGCCAGGATGTGAGGACTACTCATCCTCATCTGACGCCTCAGCTTCTTCTTCTTCAACCTCAGCAAAGGGGTCATCCCCGTTGAAGACTTCAAAGTAGTTGGGGATATTTCCTTTCCAAGTACGAAAAATGTTGTTCAATTGCTCCAATTGGAAGTACTTGGTACCCATCTCTTCCTCAAGTCCCGTGACATCAACTAGGGAAGCAACAAGTTCTTCAATCTGCTTGCACTTCTCTATAGCAGCTTGCTCTCTTTTAGCCTTCTGAGCAGTGAGTTCACTCTCCACTTTGGTCATCTAAGCTCTGAGATTGTCCAAAAGTGTGTTGAGAAGTACTTCATGGTCAGTAGGATTAGTCATCTCATGGAACTTCATAATCTCAAGTTCTAGCTCTCCTCTACCAGTCAGGTATTCGGCCTTGGCTAGATGGATCCAGGCCAATGCTTTGGAAGTATGGTTGTAGTCATTAGCAAACACCTTGAAGAGGATGGGAAAATCACGCCAAAATTGAACAATATGAGGATCAACTCTGGGAGAAGCACATATGATGTCAATTGCTCCTTGAATTGAATCTGCATTTTCCTCCATAGTAGCACGTTTGGCATTGTTGAAAAAGCTTTCAATATCTCCAATAGCCATTTCAAGCTCCAGATTTGAAGGAATTGCTTCCGCATCTTCCGCCTTAGGAAAATTCAGGAGCGCTGCAACAAGATCCTTAGCAACTATAACAAAAATTAACAAAATTGTTAGTACGCAAATTATGTTAATAAGTTGGTGAAAATTAAATTTTTACCACCTTAAAATTATTCCATAATTTTATTTTTTGGGAAGAATATTTATTATAACTGTCAAAAACAATTATGATAATATTTTTAAGAAAATTAAATTAATTTTTGGCCTTAAAAATTATACAAGGCCGAAAACACTAATTTACATGCCATACAAGTTGTGAATTTTGCAACTAAGGACATGACATAATAAAATTCAAGGTTTTTGGTAAAGTAAGTTTCATACTAGTGAGATTCAACTTAATTATGCCTAAAACTTAATAAGCTACTAAAAAGGTGTCCCCAAGGGGACACCCCAGTGGTTAAAACTTGGGATTTCTTGTGGGAGGTCCCAGATTCGAATCCTGGGATGGGCGGGATGAGATTATGGGATAGGAGAGGGCTACCTCCTATTGTGTAGTCCATTTCAATATCATATTCATGAGTAGCAAAAAAATAAACTACTAAAAAATTTGAGAAGAATTCCAAAAAAAAAATCTAATAAGGTTACTAAAAAATTTAATGGTAGTATTACTTAAAGTCTTTACAAGCTACTACAAAAGTTAGTAAGATTAGTAAAAGATTTTAGTTACAAGCTACTACAATACAAAAGTTAGTAAAATTAGTAAAAGATTTTAGTAAGTTACCAAGAAAAAGGTTACTAACAAGTTTAACAAGTTTACTTTTTTTTTTTTACATTCATTTTAACAAGTTTAACAAGATTTAATTATGTAGTTAAAATTGTTTTTTGAATTATTTTTCATCCCCGAATAACGATCGGGTTTAAAACTAGTTAGTACTAACTTTTATATATGACTTAAAAAGCTAATCTTCGCTTGTTTGGTAATTGCACGAGTCAGAGAAGAGTGAAACATGAATGACGAAAGATAATATTGTTTGTTTTGGTACTTAATACTTTAAAGCCCCCTTAGATTGAGCCCAAGTTCTATTTTCTCTCTCAGAAAACTTTATTTGTTCTAGACCTCGAGCCCAAATAAGTAATATACAATTACATTTTTCTAGACTTAAGAAATAGGTTCTCAGACTCAAACTAAGGCCTCACTTAAATGGTACTCGTCCAAAATAACTATTCATTTTGGGATGAATATGTTTCTAAATGTGACCACATTCATCCCAAAATGGATAATTATTTTGAGACTGATGGAGTAATTAACGAGTTTCTTTCACTCAATCTAACAAGTCATTATAATTTTTTTATGTCACAGTTTATACCTCAATTTACGCTTGAAGGTAAATATGTCTTTGAACATGTGAGATTAAGATGTTTGGCTAGGATTTCATCTTAAAACCTAAGCGTAATAGGATACTGTGCCACCTTAATTATATTTCAATTAGGAAAAGGTTTTATTTTTGTAAATTTGGGCCGAAATTAATTGAATAATAATTTTTTTCATGATTATTATTATTATCGAGAAAATGCTAACGGCGCAGTAAGAATCTGAATCATGCTGTGCAACCTTCAGAGGACAGACGCAGTAAGGGAGTTAATCCTTCAAGTGCATCGATTATATTATACTGCGTGCAGAGACATGAGATGCAATATGGACTTAGTATATGCGGCATGTCTATATTATTCGCACCCTACCTTTTGTTGAAGGATTCTTTCAAGAGTGTGACCTTCAGGCGCATCATAATATCAACTTTTACATATTGTTCAATTAAGGACAATTTTGGAAGTAAGCCGAATTCACCAAGTATAAGTATGCCGATTCCAATAGTGAGCCATGATAAGGTGTTCTCTAGCTCATTACGTGCTCTTGGTGAAATCTTGGCTCAATCCAACTCAGTTTGTAACTTTTTCACGGTTTTCAATTAAGGACACTAGCTCGGAAAAGGTCAATTTCAAGCAAGAAATGACACTAGACGCATGAAGCCATGTTCACAACGTAATGGTGGTCCTTGGCTAGTCATTTTCGTGTCTTAGACCATTTGACCATTTTGGTAATTTTTGCAAGTCTTTCAATTAAGGACAAGTGGCTTTCTGTTCTAGTTTAAGCCATTTTCTTGATTGATTTTATTATTTTCGAACCATGGGCTAAGAATGGTTAAGTTGTTGTTATTTCGTGGCATAGTGGTTCAAGATCAAAATTCAAGCATGTTTGTGCTATTTCGTCACCAAATTTGTCACATCGCGCAGCATAGAAGCAGCATAGGACATGCGTAAATGCGCCAAGGTAGTGAAGAATTCGAAAGTTGCATGAAGTTCGTCACGCAGTATAGATTTACATGGTGTATGGCGTTGGAAGGCATGTCAAGCAATTATAGCGATTTCCTGGAAGTTTTTTCTGCTCACGCGATAAGGAAGTGCAAGAAGACGACATAGTAAGGTTGTTGCGCCGAAACAAGGACTTGTCGACCAAGTAAAGCCAAGCCGCCGGCCCATGATCTGAAGCCCATGTTGACCCTTATAAAGAGGGACCTCCTCCACCAGTTTTCAACACGCTACAAACTTGCTCCATGCAAAATATTAAACCTCTGTGCTTTTTCTCTCAAACTCTCTGCAAAATTACTGCGATTATCTCTATGTTCATCACAAGTCCATACTTGTTCTTCATATTTTCTTATTTCAATCTTGTCTTCGGACGTTAAAACGTTTGTAACCCGTTATAAGTTCATAAATAACAATCTACTTGTTATTTCTCTCTTTTTTCTCTCAAGAACGACTTTTGAAAACATTTATTTTGAGAAACAGATCTGGGATCGATGATTTAAATACTTCGGTATGACTTTGATCCAGCTCCCACAAATCCATTCGGCCGATCTTTAATCCGCTACATCCAACGACAATTTTAAGTTTCCACAATCTTTGTCAATTTCAGCAAATTGACTGGCACGAACTACACTGCCATTTAGTTTTTATTCACAAAAACTCTCAAAGAGATTTTTTACGCAACAATCACATTGTAAATTATTGTAATTAAATTAATTAATAATCTTGTTCCCAAAGAAAGCGATTTTATAATCATTTCATTTGACCTAAAACGTTATATGTAGATTACCTAGTGATGAAACCACAAGAAATTAGTGATGATGTTGCTCGGCCTTTTCCCACCGAAAAGAAAATGATTCAACAAATTAAGAAAGATATATGTCTAAGAAAAATGTTCTTTCCTAAAAATTGAAAAAAGAAAAAAAATGAAATTTGGACATTTGAATAGAATTAGCCTCAACTATCAATAATTTTCTTTGTATAATCAGCCTTGAATTGCTCAAGTGGTTGATATAAAATCTAAGGATATTCCAAGAGGAGACCCATTTTCTTCTTCAAGAATAACTAGCAAGTTGTCCGTAGGTTTAAGGAATGATCGTGGAATATGGTACCTATCAATAAACATAAATATATGATATAATAATTAATTTCAACAGAATAATAGATAAACCTTAAGCAAGACTTTTGATATATGTGGTATCATATAGAACATGCATTTTTAGAACTTACCACGTTTGATAAGGTGATCCTTGAGATGTAAGGAATGAGACCCAATATCTGCCTATACTTAGGCCATTAACCCATGCTTCACCTTTCCCCATTGACCCAAGATTTAGTCCGAGTGGGTAATCTCCCTTTGGTGCATCAAACGAAGTCTGTCACAATATTATGTGATATATTATGCATTGTTAGCACACAAATTATAGGCTCGAATTAATTAAAATTTCTACCTTTATAACATTTCACCTTTTTGGTGGTCGAATATATAACTTATGATGTCAAATTAAATTCATAGATTTTGCTTTTGAGAATATTTGTGATTGACGATTTTAGAGGCGTATACTATCCACAGGTCCTATCAAAATTAAGGAACTTCCGAACCTAATTCATGAATTCTTGTTTTAATTACATACCTTATACCATGTAAGGGGATTACGAGAAGAAGTATATGGTTTCCATTGAATTTTATTTGATGCTTGCTCCGAGTAAATTTGCAATTTCTCTCCCAACAGTCCAACCTATTCAAATCACAAGTTATAAATAATTAGTGTGTATCAATATTGTAAATGAAAATTAAATAATGAAATAATGCAATTGATGATAACAAAAGAAGTCGTTGTCTGTGTTTATTTTATTGATAATAATTATTTAATACTCTGTCAATTTAAACTTTAAACTTCACAAGTAGGTTGAGGACTTCACAGTTTACACATACCCTTTCTTAATTAATTTTTTATTTAATAGGGTAATTATTTGATACACAGACAGTGTAAATTTTGGATTCTACAAGCGGGTTGTGGAGTTGACACATATCCATTTTTTAATTAATTAAGTTTTAAATATTTCAATCTAGTCCCTAAATGACACACGTTACCCTTTAGGACCCGCATATGTAGTCTGCTAAACTCCACCGACGGTGTATTGAATAATTTTCCTATTTAATATTAAAAAGGTATTACTAGCTACCGCCCCCCCCCCCTTTGAACTATTTTGCCCTTTACTTTATTTTTTTCAAATTTCAAAATTTTCAATTCTCTCAAATTCTCTCAACCTTCAAACTTTCAAAACTCAATCATTCAAAATCGTTCAAGTAAAACAACATCAAAACTCATGCACAAAGATTTTTTCGGATTGAAAGTATGTTTTTTTTTTAAAAAAAAGAAATTTTTTTTCTATTTATCACTAATCAAAGATTAAAATCCTCTTGCTAATATTGACATATTCATACCCATTTAAACTAAATAAATTGTCTAACAAATACTTATTAGATAAAAAGAAATTAAAAGAAAATCTAAAAAGATTAAAAAAAAACGCAGAAAAAAAAACCCAGAAATAGCGGGTCGCGACCCGCGTCACGACCTGGCCATGGACCCGGGTCGCGATCTGCGCGTGACCCGCTAT
>AWUE01018682.1:0-37292 GCA_001974825.2 Corchorus olitorius | reverse complement strand
GTTTTTTTTTCTGTCGTTTTTTTTCTTTTTAGATTTTCTTTTAATTTCTTTTTATCTTTTAATAAGTATTGGTTGGACAATTCATTTAGTTTAAATGGGTATGAATATATCAATATTAGCAAGAGGATTTTAATCTTTGATTAATGATAAATAGAAAAAAAAAATTCTTTTTTTTTTATAAAAAAACATACTTTCAATCCGAAAAAATCTTTGTGCATGAGTTTTGATGTTGTTTTACTTGAATGATTTTGAATGATTAAGTTTTGAAAGTTTGAAGGTTGAGAGAATTTGAGAGAATTGAAAAGTTTGAAGTTTGATAGAAAATAAAGTAAAGGGCAAAATAGTCCAAAGGAGGGGCGGTGACTAGTAAAAGGGGGCGGTATTTAACAATCCAGTATTAAAAACTAATTGCTAAAAGATACATGACAACCTTTCAACTCCGCATGTGTAGCCTCTTAAACTTCACTAACAGTGTATTATATAATTTTTCTTATTTTATTATTAATTAAAAATATTTATTCATTTTTTGTAGAGTGAAAAAAAAAACAAAACAAATAAAGATATGTGGTACCTGGTATCCCCAAAAATAGTTGGTAAAATCCTTCAAATTCTGGATATCATGAATCCTTACCCTTCGTAGCCCAGCAACCCTCCTCTCTAAGTATGCTCCGGAATCCTTCACATTGATTTTGGACATCAATATGTCAATAATATACTTGTAATAAATAGTACGCTCTGTCCCAAATATAAGTTCCCTTTTAGAAATTTTATTTTCCCAAATTTATAAGTGTCATTGACCCAATGCAACATTCATTATTTCCAAAATCTACTCTTGCAAGTGATAACAGTAATTACTAATTAAGAGAGTGAGAAGGAGAGAGACTGAGTGAGGGAAAGAGAATAAAGGCAAAAAAAAAAGAAAAAAAAAGTAAAAGTTCATAAAATTTTGAGGCCTAACCAACTTTTCTTGATGATATAATTTGTGGACATGGTGAGTAATATTAAAAATATATAAGGAAAATCAATATGGATGTTTATTTAAGATATAAATGAAATTAACTCTTAATTTTTACACCTACATTGAATCCGACTATTCCATAGTTGAGTCATATCATATCCAAAAGCGAAAAACTTTGCTTATATGTAATTTCTCCTGTATAATTAGTTTAATTACCAATCATTGACAAGAAGATTAAAAAAGGCATACCGGCAATCCAATCATCACACTTAGGAGAGAAATGTTGTTGTTGCCCTTGTTCAATGGGATTGTATTCTCCAGTATAAAGTGTGAGTGCGTATGATTCCCATGTGCAGATCCTACGTATTAACAAAATTGAGATGTTAGATTGATGAGATTTTACAGAGTACTCCCATGTCCTTAATTAGATGTCTTCTAGAAATTTTTGTGTGTGTCTAATTAGATGTCCATCATTAATTAATTAGAATATTTTTTTTCCTATATAACCCTATTTAATTAGATGTCCAACCTATAGGAGGGAAGCATTTGAATAATTTGTAAAGGTTAATATTTTAAAGGCTGAAATCTATTACAAACCTTAAGATTTATTTGTAAAGATATTTGGACCCTAACTTTTTTATTTAGTCAATTAAGGCCTAAAATTTTCAAATATGATCAAATAGAGCATTGGTGGGAAATCTATTAAAAATAGATTTTTTTTAAAGATAAAATTACACGAAAAAAATAAGTTGAAAAGAAGAAAAACTCGATGTAGAGAAGAAAAATCAATTTTGATTAAAAGCTATTTGACTATTAGCGTTAATGAGTACAAATATAATCCACCAACATGCCTTTGTTTGATCCAATTTGGAAATGTTGGACCCTTGATTGACCCAATTAAAAGATTAGGGGCCAAATCAAAATTATCTTAATATTAGTCACTTGATTGATCCAATGAAAAGATTAGAAATCAAATCAAGGGCTAATTGTTCAAATAAGAGGCTAACCTTTGTGAAATATTCAATTTAGGGTTCAACCTTTCAATTTGGTCGAATCAGTGCTTAATGTTTCAAGTTCAACTCAAATAAGGACCCGACGTGATTGTTAATTATTGAAAAATTAACATATGGCTTTGGAAAATGAAAACTACGAACCCTTAGTGGAGCCGTCAAGCCCTTATTTGAGCCAAATTGGGAATGCTAGATCCTGATTTTG
The DNA here is from genome assembly GCA_001974825.2 of Corchorus olitorius. Taxonomy (NCBI): domain Eukaryota; kingdom Viridiplantae; phylum Streptophyta; class Magnoliopsida; order Malvales; family Malvaceae; genus Corchorus; species Corchorus olitorius. The sequence goes on along the minus strand of AWUE01018682.1, from coordinate 35,119 downwards.
ACTAAATCAAAGGGTTGAAACCCTGAATTGATTATTTTTGCAAAGATTGGATCCTTATTTAAGAATTAGCCCAAATCAAGATTTTTTCGCAAATATTAGACCTTTAACTGAGATTTTAACCTTTTTTCAATGTACTAATATGAGATATGCATATCAAAGACAACAACGTATGAAATACATTTTAAAGAACTTCACATGTTATCCCCAATTGGACTTACCTACTAAAACTCCATTGACAAATGCATGCAATTTATGGCCAGCCGAGTTCACCTTAAGCACTGCTTCACTATTTGATGATTCGTGTTGATAGCTGAAAATTTTAAACAGATAACAAAAAATATGATTTAACTAAACATTTGTCTAGTCTAGTTAATTACTTTCGTCACACATTTTAAATATTCATCTTAAAATCAAAGTCTGAAATTTTGTTTAAACTCAGTTTGAAGAATCAATTAGTTCTTACATCATCTACTCTCAATATACATACATATACTACATATTATTTGAAACACCCAATAAAATTACTAAACGTCCCTTTTGAGGATCGATGAGGAGGCTCCATTTGAACTTCTTTTGTCATTTTCTGTCTTTTCTCATTTGCCAAATTACTAAAAAGACCCTAGGTTAGTTTCTAGGCAATTCTTGCCTTTGAACCTTTTTTTGTAATTATCCATTTCCTTTCATACAATAAATGTTATAATAAATCCTATCCCCCTATCTCTACTTAATTATTCTTTCACACAATAAATGTTATAATAAATCCTATCCCCCTATCTCTACTTAATTATTCTATAAAATAAATAATATTTTCTTTTAAGTTAGAACAAAGTTGTTAGATAAGATAGCTAAGAATCAGTACTTGAGTTGAGTATTTCTTAATTTACAAAGAATTTTCTATGATTTGAGTTGAGTATTTCTTAATTTACAGAGAATTTTCAAGACTTAGCTAATGCCTATGCTGTGTAGGAACCCTTTTTAACGATGTCTATTAATGTTATTCAACCCATGAATTATAATTTAGAATTGTAACATTAGTGGGTTAGCAACATAAACGTTTAAAAGCTCTGATATAAAATTTCTAAGTAACAATTAAGACTAAATCTTATACTGATGATATGATCAGTTCATTATAGACAAGACTGTTTTTAGAAAACAAATTATGGACTTATTGGCCAGCCCAAAAACATAACAAATAGGGTTTATTTTAATTTGATAACAAAATTGAAGATGATTAATCATCAAGTTATTGATTTGTTTTTCAATATGTTAACTTAGCCAAAGATGCAATTTGTGAATTATTAAGAGATTACAAACCATTTGTTTCCAGAGATGCAATGTCTTATCAAACAACTAATAACAATTTCTAAATGTCCATATGAAGAAGAGAGTAAACTTAGTTTTTGTTTAAGTGCTGCACACTTTAGAGGAGGAAACAAAATTGAAGCTATTGCACTTGTCTATATACAAACTAATATTTACTATTTATTGCTAACTTTAGGGCATATGCTCAATGATAATATAGCCTTTTAAAGATGCAACACATTTAAAATCATATTACTTTCAAATTTTCCTATGCATCAAACAATTTAATTCGAATAGGAAATTGTTTAAAGAACTAGATTTCTGAATGCCCGACGCGTCAGTGTGGGTCAATCCACTTGTGTGTATATTAATTGACTGGAAATTGACTGGATTGGAAAAGAAATGATACCTGAAAGTGTACCAAAGATAATCCGATGAGTCTTTTGTTGTGCTCATGTGCTCTAACAATGTGTTGGATCTTATTGATGTCTCTGCAAAGGTAGGTATATTGTCTCTGAATTCCTGCCACATTTTGGAACCACTAAACTTCTTGCCTGTTGTTATTAGTCTTGTGTTGTTCCCAACACTTATCTGTTAACAACAATGAACGATCATATATTAATAACATTGCTACAAATTTATAAACCTTTTTGGTATTCAATTTTATATTGAAAATTTTAGGCTTGCCTTGGCAGTGTTGAAGGCTACATTCATGCAATCAGGCAAAATGCTGATGGAATTTGGAGCCAATTCATATGAAGATTTTTGAAATGGCACAACAACAGTTTTGGTATCATCTTTGTTTACTAGAAAAGCAGCACATTCTCCCGATTTTAGCTGATACGTGTAGCCCTACATTACAACAAATCCATTCATCATGTTTACCGTACGTATCTCATAAAATGTATCCGATTTCACAATATATTGTTGTTCACCTCTTGTTTTTCACCAAGAGAGTGAACAGATTGTGTTCCAAATAATATGGGACTTGAACATGACTTAATTGCGGCGTGCAACTCCTTCAAATGACCCCATTTTGGCTGCCTTATCAAACCTACATGAATCAAGAGAGGCCAAATCCTATCAATTCAAACCTTTATATATTACAAAGTGATTATTTTCATTATTCTTTTTAAGTATAATACATGCTATCTATGCATAAAGAAAACTTCTGCTAATAAAACATCGAATTTTTAGTTTCAGTGACCTAAAATTCAATAGAGTTACTAATTACAATAGGAAAGATGTTTGGGATATATAGCATGCATCATGATTATAGGGTTATTGATAAAATTCGAAGTTAAAATTACTTAGGTCGAGAGATGAACAATCCTATCAATTAAATGAAGCTCCTCTTTTAATAACAAGACACAGAGCACTCACTACTTGAGCATATATGAAAATAAAATAATTGAAAAGGCATGGTAGTTTTAATTTTTAAATGGGCAGTTTTCTTTTTTAATTGGATAGTTTTTTTTTTTAATTACATAGAAACATAAGTTAAATATCATATTTACCCCTTCACTGAGTAGTTTTCTTTCAAATTGGTATTTCTTACTTTTTGGTTTATAAGTCTTTTAAAAACCAAGTTTGTCCCCGAGTCAACTCGTGAGACAAATTCAGATTCTCACATTGTAATTAATATAGATATAGATATACAAAAGTGCAAAAATTATATAATAAGTTTGAGACATACCATACTCATCAAGGGGTGCTTCGTCATAGTAACTTGTTGTTACGTATGCAGAGGCGGTTCTTCCAAAGTTAGTTCCACCATGATACTGAGACAAAACAAGAAACATTTCCCTATATTCATATTCAACTTCAAATAAAACACATTACTATATATATATAATCCTTAATTTTCAAGGAAATTGGAACACGTTACCATATAGTAATTTACGAAGGTCCCATTTCTTGCAACAAATAGAGCGACTTGGAATGCAATATCTTGGGGAGATCTTGTGTTTGGTTCTTCACCATAAGCTTGATACCTTCAAAGGAAAGCAAATGGCATTAATTATTCAAGCCAAGAGTACTCAACTCATTTGCTAAAATCTAAATCTACTTTTTGTTCATCCTTCACAAGCAGGCCTGTTTTTGGGCCGGGCCCTTCACAAGATTTTAGGTCTCGCATTGGCCCAACCAAGTACAATTCTGATATTTGCTAAATAAATTATAATCGGTTCGGCCTAAGTGCTCCTTGGGCCTTTTTTTATAAGTGGGGGAAATAATACATACCGAGTTGTCCAATTTTCTGTCCATAACCAAGGCTTGTTGTATGAATTAGGCCCCGGAAACGATTCCCCACACTTCATCCCATTGCAAGTGTTGATCTGCCAAACAATAATGTCAATAAAAAGGTAGAAACTTGGATTTTTTTATATATATTATCAAATGATACTATAAGGAAAATTATATAGTTCACTGTTAGTGGAGTTTAACAAGTGCATAAGTAGAGTTAAAGGATTGCCATGTATGCTTTTGTTATTTTTAAACTTGTGTAGTCTAAAACTCCCCTATATAAAAAATTTCCATATAACAATTTCATAAATATCTTAAAAGGGAAACTGAAAGGGAACTAACCACAGGATCAGGAGCATCATATTGTTTGCACATCATCCAAGGGACTCCAGTTTGAAGTCCTACTGCCATTTGTGCTGCCCATTTAGCATAAGGAGGTCCTTTCTCATGGAATGCATGTTCTACTAATTGGTACTCATTTTCAATCTATACATCCATACATATAATTGATTAAACCAATTTATATAAATAAGCCAATCAAGCAATAACAATTGACAATACTATACACAAACCTGAGATAGAATGATTGGTCCCCCTTGTGAAGCATATAGTTTTTCTGATTTCATCATGTTCACTATCTTTGTAGTAAAATCTTGCATATGTGCCTGTTCCATACATCAATGAATCAAACATTAATTTGTCAAAATCCCATGTTTTATCTCATGTATCTCCTCCATTATTTTTCAATCCGTTTTCATTAACCGAATTCTATTGTAAAACGATGAATCTCAACTTAAATTATCATATAAATGAGGAGCGAAGATGTATAAAAAAAACATTGTGACAGAAAAAATAGTTCTACCCTAAACTATTTATATTTTTAGCCTATACTATTGAAATGGGAAAATATTTTTAGCCATTAATCGCATACCTTAAATGGTTCATTGTCGGATCGGTAAACAATGCCCGGGACATCATGCAACCAGAAAGGAAATCCACTGCAATTTAAGCAAGTTTGGTTAATGATCATAGCACAAATTTAATTAAAAATTTCTGTTGAATATATGTAGAGAGACTTGGTTTAACTCTCAATATGCAGAAGCAAAGGAATGAAGGATTTTGTTCTGTATAATTACCCGTAATTCCATTCACTCTCAATAAAGGGACCGATCCTAAGACTTGCATATAAGCCTTGTGCTTGGATTTCTTTAATGAACCTGACTATATCAGCTCTTCCACTGAAATCGTACTGCAAAATTAAAGACCAGAAGAAAAGTTTTAAAATGCGTAAGAGAGAGAGGGTAAGAAATATTAATTTGGTTGACTTAAATAATTAATTTTTAATTACCTGGCCTTTTTGTGGCTCATGAAGGTTCCAAAACACGTAGGTTTGTATTACATCCAATCCTCCATCTTTGGCTTTGCCTATTAATGACGGCCACATCTGCATGCAGATAAATTAATTAGATCATTTGATTTCCTTTGTTTTATACTTACATATTAGGTAAGAGTTGGCGCATTTCATTGTGCGAACATGTTCTTGCACTTGATATGCAATAGTCTCTAATCAGTTTTCAAAATATTATTGGTAACTTATATAGGTTTGCCAAATGAGGATGATGACCAATTGAAATATTTGGACTTAAGTAAGGATCCAACCAAAAAAACCGGTCTAAAGAATTAGCCTCTTTAATCTAAGAACAAACTGATAGGGGTATTTTGGTCATTTAATGCTTGATTTTTTTGTTATTTGAGTTAAAGACAGAGGGTATTTTGGGAAATTTGAAAAAAAAACCTCCATGGGTCCAATTTCTACCATAAGCACAAATTATGTAATATTAAGTAGACCGTCTATTTTCGTTAACCGAAACAACTAATTCTTTGGAATCATTTTTTATACCTTGAACATTAAATTTAGTTTTCAAGTCCTTCATGAAAGCTGTAGATCATGAAACAACCTTTCAAGAGACAATTGAATCATCTCAATCAGACATCTGGAGCAAAAGTTATATAATATTAAGTGGATCGTATATTCCCGTTAACCGAAACAACAAATCTTTCGGAAGCATTTTTGATACTTAAAACATTAAATTTAGTTTTCGAGTCCTGCATGAAAGTTGTAGATCATTAAACAATCTTTTAATAGACATTTAAATCACCTTAATCGGATAACCGGAGAGAAAATTATATAATGTTAAATAGATCGTTTAGCCAAACCACTTATAAATATGTTATATTATATTAAATTACTAGAAAGTCAAAAATACCCTTAGAAGTTTGTGATAATAACAAAAAAACCAATCTAAATATTAAATTTTTTGACTAATTTTTTAATACTTTCACTTCCTATAATTATTATTTTTTATATAATATTTTTTATATAATATGAGAATTATCAATGGAAAGTTATCAGACATTTCTTTCTCCTCTTTTGGTAATTGATGATGTGCGAATGATAATTATACATTATACACATACTGAAAATAATTGTTATGTCAATATACAATGTTAATGATCATAGAATATGATTAATAAGGTATAAAAGGTCACGTATATCATATTGACAAATGATCCATATATGTATCTTTTACGAATCTCTCTATCTAGTATATTTATCTGATATATTTACGTATTCTAATTAGAGCTGAGTCGCATCGGATCCCAATCAGAATAAATTTTCTCAGTATTTGTTTTGTCTATTCACATGACTCAAAGGCAGATTTTAAGGATATTATTAAGCTCATTACACTCAACTCAACAAGTTTTAGTGATGACAAGTGATAAAAATTCATTTGTTAGGGGACTACATTTTCAAAATAAAAAATAGTGTAAAGCCAAATATTAATGTTAATATTCCTTAAAAAAAAAAAAACATTGATGTTAATATATTTATGAGTTATGACGATGGGCATGGATTTGAACCTACCCTTTTGATTAGATCTTAATTACATCCTCACCGGACTCCCGCAACCAGCAACCTTTCAACTACCATATCAAAACAAGGAAGTTATTGATTTCAATATTTTAAACTTTTTTATAAAAGCCTTTGTTTCGTTTCTTCCAATATGATCATTTCTTACGGCAATTGAATCCTAGCCCATGAAACTAAGGTGTCTAGCACTCTGTTAGAGACATACAATGTAACAATGATACATTTGACGTAGGCATCTGATCAACTGATCATACAAAATATATCACATTATTAATTTGTAAATCATAAATTAGTTGAAGTGATTAAGACTCAACAACCCTTAACAAAAGGGACAAGAGAAAGTTAGAGTGCAACGTTACGAAACCTCTACTCAGAAACTGATTTTAACGTCTCTTCTACGAATTATTCTCTGTTAGTTAGCACATGATTTGTACACTACGTATATTGTTGTCCAAAAACAAAGTAAAAATATGGCAACTTGCCGTCTTTGTGAGACTGTGATGTAATTTCCTGAATTTAAAGTTTAAACAAAAACAAAATTAATATATATACTTAGAATATTATTGGCGAGATAATCAATGAGATTTAAGACGTTGAGGACAGAAAGGAAAACGTAGCAAATACTCCATAGACAGCAAAGTTTTCTTTTAAGCAATAACTTCCGTTTAGTTTTCCTGTATTAGATCCCCTAATTAATATTTAAATCTTTTCAAATCTAACATGTTCTTGATACCCCAAATCCTAATATTTTTAGGAATTCATGCAGAAATGTTGAGGAAAAGGGGTCTACTCGCTTTTAATTATAGTGATATTGTTGACTAGAAGGAAAAAGGTGCATTTTTCGAATACTACCAAACGCCATTTTGCTTAATTACGGTAGGGTGTGGTTTGTACTATGTGACAACTTAAAAAGTAACATATTTTCCTTGGTGGGTTGAGGTTAATGTGGGTTTAACATGTTATATATAATTCATCAACAACACAACTGCTTTTCATCTCACTGCAAAATGTAACTAGCTCGTTCTCAAAGGGACCCTATATAGTGATATCATCTTACTGGCAAAGTCAACATCTATAACAAGGGGAAATGGGGAATGAAAAGAAAAAACTATGATTCAAAAAGGAGAAAAGAATATTATAGCAATTGAATGATTTGGGACGCAAAGATGGATGGACAATAACACTTTTCTTATTAATTAGTGTTTTATAGATATAATTATTCCTATTAACAAATAATTAACTTGCATTTGATGTTCATACAAAAATATGTTGACAATTCATATTCATGATCTTATATTACTTTCTAAATTGTCAATGTTTATAAGAAATTGAACAAATTAATATTGGCAAAGATGCTATTAGCCATAAAAAGAAGACATCATAACAAAAGCATTATAATGAGTATACTTTTTGAACTTGCTTGGCGCTTTCTATAATTTTTGAGTTGAACTCATGATTCTATCATTTTTGAGATAAAAGGGTTTTGTTTTATGGCAGATATATATATATATATTTGAAAGAAAGAAAGGAATAGGAAGGAATACCTGAGGGGTGCTTCGAGGATAGTGAATAGAACCAGAAAACAGAAGCTTTCGTTGGCCATGAATGATCAAAGATCTCCCATCGTAGCTTACTTCTTCTCCTTCAACAACACCGATTACTGTCATTACCAACGCTAAAACCAAAAGCCTTCCCATCGTTGAAATTCACACCGCAAAATTTTATTCATGCACAGCCAAAAACCAAAGACTATATAGTAAGAGATATTGTTTTTGGTTTTAAGTACTCAAAACTAGCAAATTCCCTCCAATGATATATAAAAGAATATATATATATAGGAGGCACAACTCCAGATTCCTCAAAATTGAAGTAGACTCGTCGAGTCTGGCCTTTATTATACAATAATTAATCAATTAAAATAAAATTTTAAAATAAAATTTTAATACGTAGGAAATCATAAACTTCGGGATTTGAGATATCAAATAGTTGGGTTTATGTGCCCAAAAAAGGGAGCAATTAAATGGGGTTTTGTTTTCTAATGCTTATATATTAGACATAAATTGATATGTAATTATGAAAAAAAAATCGTATAAAGCCAGTTGCGTTGTGTGTAATTAAGTTGTTAAGGTGGTAATTTTGACGGTGTTTTCAGTGGGAGATGAGCAATTCAGCATAAGCTGGAAGGGAGAAGAGAGACAATTATGAGAATTAGGACTTTGATTAGTCCGTCCACACATCATGTAATTTCCATGAGACTCAAAGGCAAGTCAATAACCCATGATTCAACCTCTCCATCGCTCCACAAAATGCCCACGCCTCAATTTACTCCCTAATATAATACTACTACAAAGCTTCTTTTGATCTTTTATTAGTTGAAAAAAAGAAAAGAAAAGAAATTAAATAGGATATATATGTATAGATTTTTCAATCCTCATTAGGTAAAAGGTCCTCCTTTTTTCTCCATTAAGAATAAGACAGTCTGAAATTTTTGTTGCAAATTTATACCACAATATGTCAAGTCAAATCATCCCATGAGGCAAAACACAATGAAAAAAGAAAAAGGATTTTATAACACAGATAAAATGTAGAAGAGCTTAAGGTTATTAACAAAAGACTTTAAGGAAGGAAAACTTAGTAAATGATTTATAAATTCAAAATATTCTCAATAATTTCTGATTTTTACTCCGTTTCCAAACTTACAGAGTTATCTACTACTCCATTTCCAAACTTTAAGGAGTATTGTTCTTCCTTTTTTTTTTCTTTTTTTTTTCTTTTTACATAGCAGAAGTGGTGTGGGTTCACATTGCATCTAGAAAGTTGAAATTTTCTTTCTTTTTTTGTTAATTATTCAATTAAAAGCAAAATATTTCCAAATTAGCTTAATTTAAGGTACAACCTATTAATTTGGTCGATTAAGGACAAAATATTTTAAAATCGTTTCAGTTGAAGGCAAACCGTCAATTTGGATTGCGCGTAAATTACCCATGCTAACGAAGCACGTGATTTCAAGAAAGGGCAAAACGTTATCGTCTTTATTAAAAAAATACATAATCTCTCTTTGTTCTTTTCTTAAAATTTATTTTTTTATATTGATTTTAAATGGTTATACCTTAAATTAAACACACATATATCACAACTAAATATACTTTTTAGTGAAATTAAAATATAGTTAATTAGTTAATTAATTTCAATATATTAATTTCTAACTACAAAGATTTTCACTTTTTATTTTTCTATTTCACTTTATTTTCTTCTTCTTTTTTTTGGTATATTGTTTTAGTTTTCTTAACTATATACTTATTTTGGGTTCAAGAGCAATTTTTTTCTTTTTTTTTCTCTTTACAAAATAAAACAAATAAAATAAAATAACAAAAAAGGAAAATAAATAAGTTTTAAAAAATAATTGCTCAATTTAGGGAAAAAACGTTTTCGAAATGGTCAATTTAGGGTACATAATTTCCTAAAATAAAGTAGCTGATTGTGCCACCATTAAAGTTGACGGTGCGTTCATTTCACGTGTCCAAAGGTTTTGCCCTTAATTGAAGCAATTTTGAAACAGTTTTCCCTCAATCGACCAAATTAAAAGATTTGACCCTAAACTAAGCCGATTCAGAATTTTTTTGCCCTTGATTGAGCAATTAACTTTCTTTTTTATGTAAAAAGAAAATTTCGAAATGCACTTATTATTTTTTTTTTGGTACATAAGAGCGGTCCTGCACCGATCATGTCCTCTTGGATAAGCCGTGGCAAAGATCCTGAAGGGTACACCAACTTAGTGATATCAAAGGGCCCTTGAAATGCCTAGCTAGCCAAAAAATTCTGCACACATATTAACTTCCCGGTAGATATGAACAAGCCTACAATTCCAATTACGTTGAAGAAGCTCCTTGCAATTCCGGATGATTAAGGATCATGTTGTTGCAAAGGCATCAAAACCTTGTTAACAGCCTCAAGTGAATCTGACTCGACAACAAGGTTCCTTAGACCATGCTCACAAGACAGACGAAGCCCAAAATAAATAGCATAAAGTTCGGCTTTGGTTATGTGACCATAGCCCAATTTCCCTGTAAAACCAAACATCCAATAACCATCGAGATTTTGACATACTCCACCCATGGCCAAGTTCCCTGGATTTGAAGAGGCTACGACATCCACATTCATTTTAACAAAGCTTAGAGGTGGAAGGGTCCAAGAGCAATAAGAGTATTAACCTTGCGGTGAGGTAGCTGCAAATTAACTTTGTGGGAATTGAAATTACCAATAGATGTAGCCACCATCTGGGAAGCATTGACAGGCCAAACAAAACCATCTTAAAAAACAACCTTATTTCCCCACCACCAAATAAACCAGCATGTAAAAGCAAAGTATTGGCACTATGGAACCAAATTTTCAACTAGAAATGAATTATAGGAGCAATTGCTACGTAGCCATTCACTCAAGTTGCATGAATTAAAATGCACTAACCTTCCACCATGCAAGTAACGTGACCATAGAATTTGGGATGAGGGACAATTTCGAAGTACATGAACAGTATCTCCTCATGATACCCACACCTTGGACAACTTGCGTTACTGGTAATATGCCGCTGAACACATGCAACTTTAGTTAGCAACGGTCATGAGTCACCAGCCACAAAAAGAACCGAACTGTGGGGGAACATCCAGCTTCCAAATTTTAGTCCAAATCCCACTTACATGGTCTGAATTCCTTAATAATTTATAAGCAATGGAAACTGAAAAATTACCATCTGAAGATGCATTCCAGAAATTACGATCCTGCTCCCCCTCTAAAATATGAACAAGGGACAAATGTTCTCGAACATCAGACGACGAGGCAGCAACAAAATCTCTTCTCCAACTTGAATCCAGGGCAACATCTTTAACAATAAGATTTTGAAACTCCGGAGAAACTTCAAATATCTCAAAATTATCCACAATCGAACCATTTCCCAACCATTTGTCATACCAAAATGAGGTAGTCACACTTTCACCAATTAACCGCGCACTACCCTTTCTAACCAACGCTTTCGAAGAATGAATGCTCCTTCGGGTATGAGAAGATGTCGGTTTAACTCTATAATTAAGAAAACTCACACCATTCATATATTTGGACCGCAAGACTCGAGCCCACAACGCAGTATCTCCATTCTCCAACTTCCAACCCAATTTAGCTAGAAGAGCAGTGTTCATAGATGCTGATTGCCGGATACCTAACCCGCCTTTGCTTTTCTCCTGATAGACGTTTTCCCATTTAACCAGAGGCACCTTTTCTTTCTTAGAAGTAGAACTCTAAAGGAAATTACGGCTCAAAGAGTCCAACTCTTTAGTAACCGAAGCAGGTAATTGTGATGTTTGCATAATATAATTAGCAATGGTGCTAGTAATAGATTGCACCAAAACTGCCCTACCTGCCAAAGAAAGTTGATTTGCCTTCCACAATGCTAACTTTTTCTTCACCTTGTCTAAGAGATGAGCATAGGTATGTTTGTTGACTCTACCAGTGTGCAAGGGAACACCAAGATAATGTCCAAGATCAGAACAATGGGACATTAGTGAGCATCTTGCAATCGATCTTGTACTACATTAGCAAGAACAATAGGCGAAGTAAAAAAGAGGGACTTAGAGTAGTTAACCTTTTAACCTGAAAAGGAACAAAAATGGTTGAGGCACTCCATCGTAATATTACACTGCTCTGTGAAAGCTTCACCCATCAATCTCAAATCATCTGCAAAGAAAATATGAGACACAGATGGCCCTCCCCTACATAGTGAAAGAGGCTTCCAACCTCCGTTCTCAACCACCTGATCAATGATAATTGGAAATGCACTTATTATTCCTATTAATTATTAATTGCTATAGATTTTTTTGTTAAGAGAATGCCAAAAAAATCACCTCACTCATCTATGGGGCATTGAACATATCATACCCTTTTATGTTTGTTTGAAGAGCTTGATTCTCAAGAAAAAGAAGAAAAAGAGTAATGTTTTATATAGTACTTTAATTTTACAAAGAATTTTTTTTGGCCAAAATTTTACAAAGAATCTAAAAATGTGTTTAAATATTAAACATAGCAAATGACAAATGCTGTTAGAAAAAAAATTTCCAGCTAATAAGCCACTACAAGAAAAATGCAATATAGCCACAAATATTAATAATTGTTTTCACCAACTTATAACGAAAATACCCTATCAGGATATACCCACTAATAAAGGTTTAAGTTGAAATTCTTCGTGACGCCACATATCTGAAAGATATGTTGAAATAAATGCATCCTTATTAGTTATCAAGAGATTTTAATATTTTTAGGATGGAAACTCTCTGTCTCCATTTTTATGCCCTACTCTATACCCTATTCACCAAATTATGCCAGATGTCTCTTGTATTGTATTATGCCTTATTTGTTTTCAAGTTTAACTAATAGAAGAAAATAAAATGAAAATTCCACTTAACACAAGCTTTAACCCCAAACAAAAATTACCTAATATTTATGTGAAGGGTTTATACTTAATATTAATATATTTCCTATAGAATTTTAGAATGAATATATAATTTGTACTAGGAAAACATGGAATACCTTTAAAACTAATAAAGGACACATATCATCATTTGGTGGATGGAGCATACAGTGGGCACAAAAATGGGGCAGGTGATTTTAATATTTATATATATATTTTTCATTCAGAATTTAATTTTCTTCCTAATTTGGGATTTTTTGCTAATTATGTAAAAACTAGATAAGAGTAATTCTACATGTCCAGCCAAAATGTTACCACCAAATGATCCAAACATAGGTGACACAATTACAACCACTAATACCCTACTACAATGTACCTGAGCCTTTAGCTCAATGGTAGGTGCATGCTCCCTGAAACCATTAGGTCTCAGGCTCAAGTGCTACTGCATCTAAACTTCATATGTGTTTTCACCTTGTGAAGTCATTTGTGGCTTTCTAAGGAGAGTGATTCCCATGAGAGTTCTTTTTATGGAGAGTCATTCCAAAGAGAGTGATTCCAATGAGAGTACTTTCCATGGAAAGTCTTTCCTTACTCCCCCATGAGAATCCATTTTCCCTCATATGAGGGAAAATTGGGTACCCTTAAACTTACTTTCCCACCAATTTTTTTTAATTTAACCAAACCATGAAAAGTATAATTCCATCTTTTACTCCCCCAAATGTTTTAATTCAATTAAACCCTGAAAAGTTTTCCACCTTATTACTTTCCATGGAAAATAATCAAAAATGGACTAAAACAAACGGCCTCTATGTGTGGACTTTGTTGGTTTATTAGTTTGTTATCTTCATTAGGGTAGTGTGGTTTGTCTTTATAAATTCTCATAGGATGTTTGGGCCTATAGAGATATATTTGATTATAATGAGATTTCAATATTGTATCCCTAAAAATACCCTATCACAATAAATATCCTGAATTTTGGGATTTACTCTTTCAAGTTTGTTTTTATTGAAAGTGTGGCTAAGCTTGGTGACACATATTTAGTGATAAAGTTTGATGAGGCAAAAAGAATTATTGATTAGATAATTTAGCTAGCATATATAAGTTAAGTTTTAAAAAGGAATAAATTGGTTCACTTTGCCAAGGGTGATTGCAAATCTAACAAATATTGTTAATATATATATATATATATATATTTTGACGAAATATATATTAACACATATAGTTAAGTATTAATATATATATATATATATATATTGACGAAATACTATATTTACTAGTATTCTTGCCCGCGCTTCGCCGCGGTTTTTTTTTTTTTTTTCAATTTTTATGTAAGACTGCTATATATGTATATTGTTTTAATTTTCAATTATTTTACATTTTTTCATCTTTGTTTGAGTTTCAATTCATGCTTTTGCTATTTGGAATTTAATTTAATTTTCATACAATTCATTACTATTTTTGTAATATCAAATGAAACAGTATAACATATATTAAAAACACTATTAGAACACAATATATCAAACATTTAAAAAACTAATTCTTCACTTAACAAATCATTATCTCATATTTTCCCTTAAAAAATCATTATCTCATTTTAATGTATATTAATCTTTAAATAAATAAGTTGAATCATCAAAAGAAATTAACAATAGAAAATAATATAAAGTAAAAAATATGAGGGTCATTTGATAAATAATCTAAATAAGAAAATGTTTGTTGATGGAGATCTTGAATACAAATATTTCCTTTTGAGCCATTCTTGAAACTCGTAAATCAAATTTAGCTTTCGGGTCTTTCATGAAAGTCATAAATCATGCAATAACATTTTAACCGATACTTGAATAACTCTAATCGGACATGTGGATCGAAGATTATATGGTATTAAATAAATCGTCAATCGAAATAACCAAATTTCATAAGCATTTTAAACACTGAAACATGAAAATTGTCTTTGAAGTCCTTCATGAAAGTTGTAGTTCATGAAATTACCTTTTAATAGACACTTGATATACCTTAATCGGACAAATAGAATAAAAAACTGAAGCGTTAAATCGATGAAGATAAAACTAGTAATGGGCTAAGTAGTATAAAGTAGAAAAAATTAGAATCATTTGAAAATAATCCAAATAAGAAAAAGTTTATTGATGGAGATCCTAAAAACATAAAAATTCTCTTTTGAACTCTTCATGAAATTCGTAGATAAAATTGAGCTTTCGGGCCCTTTATGAAAGTCGTAGATCATGCAATAACCTTTTAACTGACACTTGAATAACTTTAATCGGACAAGTGGATCAAAAATTGCATGAAATTAAAGAGACCGGCAATCGAAACCACTAAATTTCAGAAGCATTTTCGTATATTGAAACATAAAAAATGGCTTTTGAGTCTTTAATGAAAGTTGTAGATCATGAAATCACATTTTAATAGATACTTGAATTAATAGAAAAAAGAATAAAAAAAGAAAGGCGAAGTGTTAAATCGATTTGTAAAGGACTAAATAGTATAAAGTAGAAAAGTATGGGGGTCATTTCATAAATAATCCAAAAAAAAAATTTTGTTGGTGGAGATGGGACCCACCAAGGGTTTTTTATCCAAATTTCAGAAAATGCCCTTGATCATCAATTTAAATAACAAAATAATCAAACATAAAATTACCTATATACCCCTCCTCATTTTTTCTTCATTTCATGGGTAAGAGAGGTTTGGATTGGTTAATTAGTATTTTCATATCTTTCTATTGTGGTTCTTTATTTATTATTTACAACCCCTCCTCATTTGTTCTTCAATTCATGGGAAGAAAGGGTCGGATTGGTTAATTAGTATTTTCACATCTTCTATTATGGTTGTTTACAATATGCAAATTTGAAATTATATGGAAATGTATATCTCTTTCAATATTTCGAGTAGAAAAAATCTCTTTCAATAATTCTGCCAGTGAATTTCGAGAAGGCTTCAACAAAGTTAAATATACCAAAACAAATTAAAAGGAAAACTCTTATTAGTTGCATGTAAGGCCAAATGAGGACAAGGCCTTTTCTTTTTTGGTATAAGGGATATAGGGAATGGGACATATTAGGGAGTGTTGCGCCAAAAATCTCTTGTTAGAGTTTTCGCGGAGAATTCTTTATGACAGCATAGGGGCGTGCCAATCAATTTGCTAAAATTGACAAAGAGGTTGTAAAGAACTGGATTTGGTGCGCGGAGCAGCAGATTAAAAGATTAGAGCGATTGTGGGGACTGGATCAAAGTCACACTGGAGCATTTAAATCATTGGATCCGTACAAAACTACTTCTCGTAACTGGGCCTTCCTCTAACTGGATCAGATCTAGGAGATCTGCTTTGATTGCAATTGAAATTGAAAAGAAAATAACAATTTGATTTGTTATTTCTGAGAGAGAAACATGTGTACAGTGTTTGTGTTTGTATGTCCGGAGACAAGATTGAAACAAGAGAAAAACACTAAAAGAGTGTTTGATTGTCCTGAGACAAGATCTAAACAAGGAAAAGTTGATGAACGAGTAAGAACTCGTGATGAACAAGTAAGAACTCGTGATGAACAAGTTGAAAATGGCGCAGAGCCAAAGAGAAAATAAGCACGGAGCTTGGTTTTTTGCGCGGAGCAAGTTTGTAGCTTCAGGAGCTGGTTTTTGATTTCTCGGGAGAAATGTTTGAGATGCGGAATCTGCCTAAAACCTGAGAATGGCCTCCCTTTATATAGGGGGCGGCATGGGCTTTGGCATTAATGGGCTTGCCTTGCTGAAGAAGGCGAATTCCTCCTCCTAGGTAGATGACAACCTCCAGGAAGGTACAGTTAAGCTTCTTTCTCCTTCTGATTGCTTCCAACTACTAGGGAGAGGGCAAAATAGATGCTAGGGCGCCACTCTGCTTGGATGGGAGATGGAAATCTACCTCCTGGGTGGTTGATGATAATTCTTCCTTCTTCCTATCACACTGCAGCAGGCCTTCGTTGCTTTTTTTGTGCTAAATTTAGCTATTTTGACTAAGTAGTGGCCAATTGACATCATGAATTGGACTTTGATCATCAAGGCCACGAAATTACTCATACTTAGTCATATTTAGCTCTTCAAATCATGAAAATAATAATTAAATAAGAAAATGGCTTAAACCGTGGTGAGAAAGCCATATGTCCTTAACTGAAAAGAATGCAAAAGTTGCAAACGATCTCAGAATAAACCAAAATTTCACCAGTAGGCTTAGATTATCTCCATAAGACTATGGGAAAAATCTCAAGTGATTTCGAGCTCTCTATCATGGTGAATTTGGTTTCACTCCCCAAAATGTCCTTAACTGAAAACCGGGTATAAGTTCTTACTCCGATGTCAGAATGAGGTGAAACTTTATCAAGATGATCTACATAGCTCAAGGATCATCATGGTATGCTCCTTGGTAGAAATCGCAGCCTCTAGCCTCTTCAATTGGTCAATTTTACTATTTTATCCTTAATTGAACAAAATACAAAGTTGCAGTTTCACCTCCCGGGGAGGGGAAAAGGGCTAGGCGATTTCTCCACTATGGTTGGTCGACTATATGGAGGAGGTGTGAGGTTGAAAATCTCATGCCTCTCTCACGTGCATAGATGTTTCTCTTGCTGACAAACTTTAGCTCTCTGCCTCTTTCCTACAAGAAGAGAAAAATATCTCTCACTAGGGCAGAGGGCGGCCTCTCCTCTACATGGGAGACGACTTTAGGCCTTTCTATGTAAGTCCATGAGGTATCTTTCATCTCATGGGTAGATGGTAAGCTATTTCCCTTTTTTACTTGTTTGCCTCCCTAGTAGGCAGTAATATTAAAGGAAACTGCTTCTGATTGACTTTCTTTGCCACTCTTCTAGGTAGGGGCGACACATGTGATGTTTTTAATAATAATTATTCAAGAAAATTATTATTATTTATTTAATAATTAATTAATTTCAGCCCTTGCAATTAATCACAAGATTTTCGACCTAATTCTATAAGAACTAGGGTGGTGCAGAAACCAAATTCTTTTAGGATTTTTGATTAAATCCTGACCACACATCTTGATTATATTTATGTGAAGACCAATTTACCCTCAATTGTAATTGAGGTACAAACAGGGAGAGTAGTGGGGAATTTTAAATACAAGATTTCTCCCCTATGATATTCGACCTCTAATCATATTGGTCAATACGGAATTCAAAATTAATATATATCTATAATAACATCTATAATAACATATATTATATATATATATATATAAATATTTATTTATATTAAAGTTGGAAAGGAAATTATCCTTTTGTCCAGCTATAAGATGCATCACATTCACCCAAGAATAAATTGTCTGGGGTATTTCGGTATTTTTATACTCGGTTTTTTCATTATTTAGGTTGATAGCTGAGGGCGTTTTGAGAACTTTGATTAAAAGTTACTATTGATGGGTCCCACTCTCAATAAACTAATCTTGTTTTTCTTGGAATATTTAGCAAATGATCCCTATACTTTTATGTTTTATGCTATTTAATCCCTCACAAATTCTGGGTTGGATGATTTAACGTTTTGGTTTTAATTCTTTTATTTTTGTTATTTTTGTCCGATCAAGGTGATTCAAGTGTCTATTTAAAGCTAATTTAATGATCTACAACTTTCATGAAGTACTCAAAAGCCAATTTTAATGTTTTGGTTTTAAAAAATGCTTCTGAAATTTTGTGGAAAAATGCTTCTGAAATTTTGTGGAAAAATGCTTCTGAAATTTTGTGGTCTCGATTGCCGATCTATCTAATATTGTATAATTTTCGGTCCACTTCTCCGATTGAGATTGTTCAAGTGTCGGTTAAAAGGTTATTGTGTGGTCTACAACTTTCGTCAAGGGCCTGAAACCTGAATTTGACTAATGAGTTTCGTGGAGGGTTCAAGAGGAAATTTTTATGTTTGGTCTCCATAAACAAATATTTTTTTTGCTGGATTATTTATCAAATGATCCTCATATTTTTATGCTTTATACTATTTACTCTTTAACAATTATGGGTCGAACGATTTAACATGTCGGCTTTTATTTTGGTATTTTTTGTTCTATTTGTCCGATTAAGGTGATTCAAGTGTTCATGAAAATGTGATTTCATAATCTACAACTTTCATGAAGAACTTAGAAGCCAATTTTAATGTTTTGATTCTAAAAAATGCTTCCAAAATTTTTTTGTTTCGATTGCCGGTCTATTTAATATTATATAATTTTCGGTCCATTTGTCCGATTGAAGTTGTTCAAGTGTCAGTTAATTACAATCATTTAATCAAATTATATATGTCATATGTTATATTACATGAGTGAAGGTCCAAAAAACTCAATTTAGTAATGAATTTAATCATTGATTTCGCTGAATTATGGTTAAGTTAATTTGGTTGGTGTTGATTATATTTCATATTAATTTTGGCGTTAATGTTAATCAATGTCATTTTATTTATTTGTAGCTAGAAAAAAAATTATCTTTTGTCCAATAATATTTTTTCTTTTGTCCAGACGTCCCATGTAATGTAAGAATGTGCTAAAGTTCTATTTTCTGTCACATGTGGTCTTAGTTTCCCAACTTACGACAAATAATCACTATTTATAGAAGCTACCTAAGCTTAAAAAAAACACGAACTAAATATTTTACTTATATACTTTCTATACTTCCGATGTTCATAGCCTATACAAAAACTATAAAATGAATCAATCATAGAGATAACTATACAAAATCAATTATCATACAGGCTAATACCTATATATTCATATTTAATTGTTCCCTCCTTTCACAATCCCGTCGCGAAGCGCCTGTGACTAGTGATTCTGTAAAAGCTATCATGACTAACAAAACCATTTGATAAATTCCTTCAATCAGAAGTAACTTAAATAGTTGAAATTTCTAAAAATGATAGTAATAAAAAGTCAAATTCCATGGCACAAATCGATTTGTCTTTGGGCATGCATTAAGCCCTTTTTGATCCACTAATATGCATGAACTAGCCAACCTATTGCGAAATTAATCCATTATTTTAGGTACCGTAATCCATATAGTTGAGAACATAATAAAAGGCTAAAATCTTCCCCGTAAATGGGGCCCAACTTGAATTTTCACAATTTTTGAAATTAAAAATCATTTATCATCTTAATTAATATTAGTTGGATTAAAATACATGGGAGGTCTCTATTCTAAACAAAAAAATGTTTAGTTTCGTCCATATACTGAAAAAGCAATCAATTTAATTCATGTATATAAGATTCGGTTAATTTAGTCTATATACCCACAAGATTGGGTAAATTGAGTTTAATCGATAACGACACAATTTGTGGCAATTGAGTCTATTGAGGACTTAACTGACTCAATCTTGTAAGTACATATGGATTAAATTGACCCAATCTTAAGAGTTAAATTGATTAATTTTTGAATACAAGGACGAAATTGAAAATTTTCTATAGTATAGGGACCTCCCGGTTATTTTGACCATCAATATTGACATTGGTTATTACATTTTTTGAATGCCTCAACATGAAGAGATGCCAGTCCATTCCCTTTCACCACACACCAATTCCTACTCCTCCTTCCTCCTTTGACAACACCAATACACCGTGGCATGGATTTATAATTGAAAGTGTCAAAAGACTGTGTGTGGAAATGACCATTAATTTATCTTACACGCAATCTTATTCTTTCTAGAGTTGAAATTTTAATTTTTTTTTTAAAAAAAGGTTATAACATGTATCCGGATCTTTTGACTATTTGAACAGATAAATGGCCTTTCTGGAGTTCAAGAGCTCCTTCCACTGAAAAAGCCTATCGAGTATATATGGTGAGGTCACCGGCAATGATAATATAAGAACAATGATAGGAGAAAGTGAAATTACCTAAAAATCAATTCAACCTTAACTTCTCTCATGGAAAATAAATGAGGAGGGATATTTTGGTACTTTTATGTTCGGTTTTTTCGTTATTTTGATTGATAATTGAGGGTATTTTGGGAACTTTGTGAAAAGGGTTACTATTTGTGGGTCCCATTCTCCATAAACTAATATCTTTTTGTTGGATTATTTATCTAATGATCCTCATACTTTTATGCTTTATGCTATTTAGTCTTTTACAATTATAGGTTAGACGATTTGATGCGTTGGCTCTATTTTTGTATTTTTTTCTATTTGTCCGATTAAGATGATTTAAGTGTCTATTAAAAGGTAATTTCATGATCTATAATTTTCATGAAGAAGTCAAAAGCCAATTTTAATGTTTTTGTTGCGCCAAAAATCTCTTTGGGTAGAGCTTTTGCAAAAAACTTGATAGCAGCACAGGGCGTGCCAGTCATTTTGCTGAAAATGACAAGGAAGTAGAAAAAGCATTTTGGTGGTGCGCGTAGCACAAAAATAAATCAGAGCGAGTGAATTGCGGGAACTGGATCAAAGTCACACCGGAGCATTTAAATCATCGATCCCAAATTGACTGTAAAAAAGTAAATATCTGAAAAGATTTCTTTCTTTGAAAATTGATTGAAAATAACATACTGGTTGTTATTCATAAGAAAAACTGAAAAGTAAATATTTAACGTCTTGAGCCGAAATTGAAAGAGAAGAAAAACTCGCGGAGAGTTGATTTAACGTCCTGAGACGGAATTGAGGTAGAAAAATATTAAGAAAACGAGGCTAACTCGTGTTGAAAAAAGAGATGAATTTTGCAGGGTTGCTGCAGAAAGTGGCTCCTTTTTCATTTTAGGTTTCATACCGGTTCTGGTGTCTGAACTGTCAATCGAACAGGGCCTGAGAGAAAATAAGCGCGGAGCTTAGTTTTTGCGCGGAGCAAATTTGAGGCTGCAGGAGTCTCTTTAAAACTGAAGGGGGAAGACCTTTTATATAGGGGGTGACCTAGGCTTGCCTAGCAAGGCCGTCCTCCCCATTTTGTCTGCCTATTAATTGCTTTTTCAATCTAACCTCTCATAAAATCTTCAGGAAACTTCCAAGATGACTTCCAACTTTGATCAACCTTGAATGACCACCTTTAAATGACTATCAAGGCCGGCTATATCTTCCCAAAAATGGCTTGGACGAAATCTGCTTCCAATCTGATGCAATCTAGTCTGATTCAGGTCCTAATTGTGCTGCACTCTTTACTGATTGCAGCTGAAAATAGCAAAAATGACCTCATATTCGACCAGAACTTCCTTGGCCATGAAATTGATCTTAATTTGATCATTCTTGGTCATTAATTCGGTCAGAATAGAAATCAGATTCAATTTTGACTAAACTGGGGTGGAAAGCCTCCTGTCCTTAATTGAAAAATATGAAAAGTTGCAAACGAAGTCAAATTGAGTCCAAATTTCACCAGTAGGGTTCGTCTATCATATTAAGACCATAGAAAAAATCTTGGTCGAAAATGAGCTCTCTGTCATAGTGAAATTGGTTTCACACCCCAAACTGTTCTTAAATGAAAAACGTGCATAAGTTTTTCATCTTAAGTCAGAATGAGATGAAATTTTGCTAGAATGATCTATGAGAGTCAAGGATCATAATGGAAAAATCCCTGTTTGAATCGCACCTCTCTAGGCCATTCAATTTCATTGATTTCGCCGTTTGTCCTTAATTGAACAAAATACAAAGTTGCATTTAATTCAACATGGATCAAATTTAGGCATGGGCGGCCTGGGCTAGGCCTTATTGCACCACATATCATGCCATATGTCTAATTTTGACATGACATTATACATTTTATAAAATTAGGATGGTCATCTAAGAATTAAATCTCAATCAGAATCAAAAATCATACAAGATGATTTTAATTCCTTTCTGACCATTATTTACTGAAATAATAATAATTATAAAATTATTATTTTTATTCAATAATATCTACTAATTTCGTCCCAATTATAGGAAATTAGGAAAAATAAAATTATTTTCCTAATTTAAAATATGACAAGGATGGCATCAATTTTATCTAGCTTCAGAATTTAGATTAAATCTGAGCCACACATCTTATTCTAACATTCTTGAGGACAAGTTTACCCCCTCAAGCCTAATTCCTTAAATTAAAGGAGTTGGGCTTGATATATATAGGCTAGGTCGACTTTGAGCTCTTCCTCTAGCTCATCATCGTCGACCTCCCTATTGGCCTAGCCAATTTTAAAATTTGCTGCAACTTTGAAGCTAAGATGGCACCTCAAGACAGCAATTCTGATGGCCAAGACAAAGATAAGCAGCAATCACCACAATCAAGCAACACTAGTCAAAGTTTAACTACATTTGATGTAGGCCAATTGCCGCCTAAAGGAAGAGAAAATTCATCAACTATGGCCAGCAGCCCCTATACTCCAAATCATGCTCAATTATCATGGAAATCAAAGGTGGTAATACCCAATTTGGCATCTCCACAATGTACAAGCTTTAATTTTCGAATTTTGCTTCAAATTTGAGCTAATTTGGAACATATATGCGGCATAACCTAGGTTGAGTAGGTTCACCATGCAAACATGCCAAGTTGATGAAGATTTAGGGTTTAGAACATGTTGCCATGCTCATGCAACTTTTCTTGAAACAATTCGGCCTAGGTTAGTCCAAATTGCCAAAAATTGTCCCAAATTAGATCAATTCATGAAATCATATAGTTAATTGCATGAAATTATGATCAAAATTTGATGAACTAGCAAACCCTAATTTTGCCGCCAACCCTAAGTTTCGGCACAATTGCAATTTAGACCAAAAATTTTGGAATTTTTAGGAATCAATTAATTAATTCGGCCCATTATGTAAAATAATGGCAAAAAAAATTAACTTTAATAAAAACAAAAATAATCAAATATGGCTTGCATGCTTTTCTGACTATTTTGTTTTTATGCAGTGAAAAGAGCAGTTTCTGAATCTGGCGAAGCTCCATCTAATTTAGATTTGGAGATGGCACTTAATGCCATTAACTCCTTCCTTACTCATGCTAATCTTTCAATTATGAAGAATCCAAATTCAATTGTTGAAGATATCAACACCATATGTTCTTCTCCAAGGCTTGAGCCTCACCTTGCTCAATTTTGGCGTAGCTTTCCTGATGGATTCAGGTCGTTTGCTATTGAATATGCTGAAGTTATTAGATCGTTAACTCAACTTCGCATGGCCAAAGCTGAACATTCAACTTGTCGGAGTCCTATTGAACTTGAGATCATAAAGTTTGAAGAGTTGTGTCTTTCTTCCTGCCAAGAATTTTTACTTAAGAAACAACTTATCAAACTCCAAGCTGAATCTGCTGAAATTGAAGCCAAGATTGCTGCCCTTGCTGCCAACAGGGAGAAAAGAGCGGTAGCCAAAAGCAAATATATTGAAGAGCTTGCTGATTCTTTCCTCAAGATTGACGTCAACAAGATAAATGAGGAAATAGAAACCAAATCTCTCCATTTGGCTGCTCTGAATATGATGTTTGACTCCTGGAAAGGCAAAATTCCATACATCTTCGAGATCACTAATCTGAGAGAATCACGTGAAGATGATGAAGTCTCTTTTGAAGACTATGATTGCCCTGAAAGCCTGGGTTTCCCATCAACACCTTAATTTTCGCTATCCTTATTCATGAACAACTTCAAATTTGATCATGGTGGCCTGTATTTTTGCCAACTATAAGTAGCCTTTTAGTTTAGGATGGCATTTGTTATAGTGTCAAACCCTATGTTTTATTTTAATTTTGGATTTCAAGTAATTTTGGATTGTTAATTTAATTGGTGGTATTTAATTTTTACAAACTCATCAATTAAGTGATTATTTTTACAAACCAACAATACTTCATTCCAAAAATATAATCCAAATGGCTTATTAAATTAAAACCATTAAGATTAAACCAATTTAGGAATTTTATTTGGAATTGGTTGCAAAAGAAATTATTTGCAACCAACAACAGTTCCAAATAACCTAAAATTTTCGGCCTAAACATTAATTAAGGCTAATTTGCAAATTCCAAAACGCTTTTGATTGGTGATGGATTTTTGCTTTATTATTAAAATAAACTTAATATTTTCATTACTAATGAGAGTAATAAAAATATTTTATTTATTTTTAAAAGCCGCGAAAACGCAATTGGGGCGACTAAGTCCACGAAGTGTTTTCAATAATTGACTATACGTTGGTGAAGCTGTTGGCCGTAAGCTGACTCATGGCCAAATCATCAAAATCCTCAGGTAATGAATTAAATTCATGTTGAGGTTCACTTCTTGCTTCCCAAGCGTTTGGATAATACTTCTTAAGATATCGCCCATTGATAAATCTTTGGTGCGATTTGCTATCTTTTGTTTCCAGCCAATAAGCGCCAGTTTTTAGCACTTTCTTGATTCGGAATGGTCCTTCCCATTTGGGTGACCACTTTCCCATTCCATCTACATGAGCACCGATAGGCAAGATGGCTTTCCAAACAGCTCGCCTTCGATAAAGCTTCTTGGGCGAACTTTTTTGTTATAGTACCATTCTGCCTTTTTCTTTTGTGCTTGCAGATGATCTAATGCAACAAGCCTTTCTGATTCTAAATCTTCAAGCTTGATCATCATGGCGTCATTATAATCATACCACTGCAAGTCATTTTGAAAAGCAACCATGGCCGACTTGCCTAATAGTTCCATAGGTACCAAAGCATCGTGGCCATAGGTTAAACTAAATGGACTCACTCCAGTGGATGATCTTTGTGACATCCGATAAGCCCACAAGGCTTTAGACAATGCTTTGTCCCATTTGCCTGGCATATTTTTCAGCATTTTTTCAATTATGCTGATCATGACTTTATTCGAAGCTTCGGCCTGCCCATTAGCTTGTGCATGGTAGGGCGTTGATTTAACAAACTTGAGGCCAAATTTTCTTTCCAAGTCACTTGTTATCTTTCCATCAAAGCTGGTACCACAATCAGTTGAAATTGTCTATGGAATTCCAAAGCGATAAATGATGTGTTTTTTGATGAAACTTTTGACATCTGAGTGAGTGGTGCTTTTCATTGCTTTTGCCTCTACCCATTTAGTAAAGTAGTCGGTTGCAACAATAATAAAACACACACATCCTCTGGCCGGTGGGGTGATCTTACCAATTAGATCAATCGCCCAACCTCTGAAAGGCCATGGTTTAATGATGGAATGCAATTCTTCGGTATGGAGCCTCCAAATGGTGCCATATTTTTGACATTGTTCGCATCCCTTAGCGAATTCCATGCAATCCTTCATTATAGTCAGCCAGTAAAAGCCGTGATAGCGTGCGATCCATCTCATTTTTCTTCTAGCTTGGTGTGCACCACACAAGTCTTCATGCATGTCTTTGACAACTTTCCGAGCTTCGCCTTTATCCAAGCATCTTAATAGAGCTCCATCGAGGTCTTTTCTCTATAGTTCATTGGCCAAGACAACATAATGTGTGGCCAAGGTCCTAAAACGTCGATCAAACCTCCCACTTGGATCCTTTAAGTACTTGAGAAAAGGTTCTCGCCAATTGGAATGTTTATGTACAATGTTGCAGACTTCGAACACGTTATCCCTTTTAAAGGTGGATGGTAAAATACGTCTCTCGACGTTTACCACTTTCCTCCATATATCATTTTGAAAGGTAATGCCCGATGCTAGTTGTGCAGCGACATTTGCCCCTTCATTTTGATGTCTAGATACGTGCTCGATGCTTACATTGTTAAATTTGTCCAATAATTGTACTGCCATGGCATAATATGGCAACAATGATGGACTATTGCAGTTATACTCTTGTGTGAGTTGATTTATCACCAATAATGAATCACCCTTAATATGAACCGAGGATGCCTTCATTTCTCTAAGTAATTCCAAACCAATAATGAGCGCTTCATACTCAGCTTGATTTTTAGTACAATCAAAGTCTAAGTGAAAGGCCATTGTGGTCCAGTCATCTTGTGGTGATGTGATAACAATTCCTGCACCTGCTAATTGCGCAGTACTTGATCCATCAAATTCTAGGATCTAGGGAGGTAAAGACACTTCCATAACTTCATTAGCATCTTCGAATTCCTCTCCCAAGTTTAAACAAGAGTGGTCGGCCAAAAAGTCAGCAACAACTTGGCCTTTTACCGCTTTTTGAGGAATATACTTGAAGCTAAATTCAGAAAGTGCTAAACACCACTTCCCAGTCGACCTTTAAGTAATGGTCGTGTCAACATGTACTTTACAATATCAGTTTTGGCGATAATGCACACATTAAAGTAGAGCATATAATGCCGAAGCTTTATTGCTGAGATAATACATTGCTTGTTCCTTTCCCTTTTCTACTTATTGAGCCAACAAACATCCAATGGATGATGTTGTGGCTGATATATACAAGTATAAGGGTTTGTCCTTTTTAAGAGGAACTAAGACAGGTGGCGATATCAAGTAGTTTTTTATCGCCTCAAAAGCCTCTTGATGTTCTTGATTCTTTTTAACCACTGGACTATGTTTGAAATCCATTCAACGTACCTTGCGGTGCGGATGAATTTAGCCTTGATAAGTCTTTCAACTTCCTCTTTAACCTGAAGGATGACATCGTTTGCCATTCTCCTAGGAGGTTGTTGATATGGCCGATATCCCTCAATGATTGGGAGGCGATGTTCAACCAAGTCTCGACTTAAACCAGGCATTTCGTCATAATCCCAAGCAAAGCAATCTTTGTATCCCTTTAGTAAGGCAACAAAGCGTGGCTTGTCTTCTTCGGCCATTAACTGACTAATGTAAGTTGGCCTTGGTTTGTCATCTGTACCAAGATCAATTTTGAGCAAAAGATCTTGTACTTCGGCTTTGAGATCATCAAGCTTCATGGGTGCGCGATCAACCTCATCCATGGTGATCTCATCAAAAATGTTGGTGTGATTAGCCATATTAGCTGATGGGGTGGCTGAATCCTCTAGTTCTTGTAGTTTCATTCTTAAAGCATGAGTCGACAATTTTTTCAAAGCGTTGTCGATCGCTTCTTCCTTCCTTGATTGTGAAATCATGGTATCTCCTCAATAATGGGAGAACATGGAAGTGGCTTGTAAGAAATTATGGCGTCAGGGCGCACCAAGGTTTCCATTGCTTCTTTCAAAGCTTCTGGTTGAATTTGCTTGGTGGAAATGATAGGGTATGGCCGACCATACTTATCCTGACCCATGAACCTAACAGGTCCAACTGTTCCATCGTAGAATCTTGCATCAACTGCATGTGATTCTACTTTGAATGATCTGCTATCAGCTTTGACCACTTCAACTTCTGTGCCATTCCAGAATATTAACATCTGATGAAGAGATGATGGCACACACCAATTGGCATGAATCCAATCCCTTCCTACCAAAATATTGTAAGTTGACGAAGAGTCAATTGCAAAAAAATGTTGTAATGGAAGTTTTGGAGCCAACAGTTAATTGTGTAGGGAGTATCCCTCTAGTCTTCCTGACAGCGCCAGAGAAGTCACTGACAGTAACATCTGAAGGCATCAGGTCATCACTGCACTTGCCAATCTTTTTCAATGAGGAAAAAAGAAGCAGGTTAACAGTTGCCCTGTTGTCGACTAGAACTATGTTTATAAGAATACCATCAACGTAAGCCTTAATGTGTAAAGGCTTAATGTGGTATGTAGATGTTTCATCAGGCTTAGTAAAAACTATAGCCTTAGCATCTTCATAATCGTTCCCCCCGAGTGTATTGTTTGAAGAACTTCAATCATTTCTTTGCTATCCTCGGTAGGGGGTGGATTGTGTAGGGAGTATCCCTCTAGTCTTCCTGACAGCGTCAGAGAAGTCACTGACAGTAACATATGAAGGCATCAGGTCGTCACTGCACTTGCCAATCTTTTTCAATGAGGAAAAAGGAAGCAGGTTAACAGTTGCCCCGTTGTCGACTAGAACTATGTTTATAAGAATACCATCAACGTAAGCCTTAATGTGTAAAGGCTTAATGTGGTATGTAGATGTTTCATCAGGCTTAGTAAAAACTATAGCCTTAGCATCTTCATAATCGTTCCCCCCGAGTGTATTGTTTGAAGAACTTCAATCATTTCTTTGCTATCCTCGGTAGGGGGTGGATTGTGAGCATCCACTTTTATAACATCTTTGCTGCGAAGGAACAAGGTAAAGTGAGAGCATGACACTGAAGATTGACCATGAATTGCCCGAAGGCAATTGAGTCAGATTTATCTTCAAAGTCCTCAGTTTACAAAGATTTCTCTTCATTTGCTGATTGCTCATCATTTTCCTGTTCTGCGCCTTCTCCTATTTCTTGGTCAAATGAAGACTGGTTGGATGGAAATTGGTTAGGATTACTAACATCAATATCCATATCCTCATCCAGAATAGGAGCTTGATGTTCTTCTTTTTCCTTCCTTGCAATTCATGAGCAACGTCGTTAATTGATTGCTGCTTTGCCATAAGGGTATTCTCAGCTTCAATATGTGCAATTCGCTCTTCATTGAATTCTTCCTTGAACTTCATCAAATTTGCATTTTCAAGCAAAATTTCGATCTGCCAATGTGGGAGATTCTCTTCAATATTGAGCAAATTGTCAGTGATTTCAAATGGTGGCCATGTTTCAAGCTTTATCTGCAATGCACTATAGGGAAAATTCCTATAATAGGATCCCTTTTCATCATCACTAAAGATGTCCTCTTCAGATTCATCTTCAATGATTAGTGCATCCATAGCCATTTGTCTGTAAAGTAGCACATCTACTTCATTCATTTGGGCCCTTGATGCTAAGTCATGGCTTGAATATTCTTCATTTCCATGGACTATGTCAATCAAAGATTGCCTCATATCCTGAAGCCGTGCTTCCTTTTGGTTTAGCTTGAGCTCTCGCTCATTAAGCTTCGGCTCTTCAATGGAAATCACGCCTTGTGAGGCTCATAGCCTCTTTTCAACAAATCACGGACAATTGTCCTTGATGTGATGGTAAGAAGCTTTTGCTTTTTGGTGGATTCGGCCACATTATCCTGATTGGCCAAATCCAACTCTTGTTCTTCCTTGTCAGCTCCATTTTTCCTGGCTTTAGCTCTCTTTCTTAACTCACGCCTTTTCCAAGTATTCCTATTTCTTTTTTGAATTGGAAACTTGGGATGTTGAACTTTTTGCTACACTCCATTTTTAACTTTAGAAGGTGGCTTGACCATTCGAGGTCTTGAAGTTTGATCAACTTGTTTTTGGCGTAGTTGCATATCTTTGTTGATGGCTGCATCACGGTACTCAACTTTTCTTTGGTTCAACCAAGGCCGAATTTCACTTCTAGCCTTTTTGGGGTGTGCTGCAAGTGGTGATTCATCTTGTGAATCTGATGCTTGCCCCCTAGTTGGTTGTTCATGTACCAAAGAAGAAGATGGTGCTAAAGAAGATTTCTTCTGACTTTCCTTGGGAGTTGGAAAGTATATTTCATCTTTTCAATATCCCAGGTTGTCGTCAGCTTTCGAAGCAAGAGCATCTCTGCATCTTTCTTTGTTCGGAGTTGAAGTTGAAAAATCAAGTTTCCTTCGAACTCCTTTCTTTGTCGACTCCCATATCTTTCTTAGGAGGTTCGGGAAACTTGAAGATGCCACAATCAATCTTTTCTTGCACTATGTTTTTGAACACAGTGCAATTGTTGGTGGCATGTTTCCATGAGTCGTGATAGTTGCAGTATTCCTTGCCTTTGAGGTCATCTGGTAATGGAAGAACATGACCTGGTGGAAGTTTAATCATCCCTGACTTAAACAAGAAATCAAAAACTTTGTTAGTCTTTGATACGTTAAAGGAATAAGTTCTGCTTCCATCATAAGGCCTTTTGTCTGCCTGATGTTGGTACATCATAGCAAGACGTTCTTGTGTTTGTAGATGACCTATTCCAGCTTTGACAAGTGAGGGGCATTCAATGGGTCGATCAGCTTTGATTTCTAGTACGCCGAGTTCAAAATTTGGCTCTTGATAATAAGTGCCATAAGATGGACTTCGTCGTTCATGATCTTCGCGTAGCAAAGCTTCATATCTACCCACCTTGGTCGAGATTTCAAAGAAATCTCTGAAGTCTACTCCTTCAAACTTCTTTCTGAGTTCCATGTCTAACCCATTATGAGCTAGTCTCACGAACTCTTCCTTAGGAAGTGGAGTACGACATCGATTTCTTAATTTTTTGAAACGTGCCAAGTAATCTTCAGTCCGCTCTCCTTTTTTCTGGTATAGGCGTGATAGATTGGCCATGGATATTTCAGGTTTAGTTCTATAGAACTGTATATGAAACATTCTTTCCATTTCTTCCCAAGTCCTCACCTTGGTCGACATTTCAAAGAAATCTTAAAATATGCCATAATTTTTTCGAAATTTTGAAAATTTTGCATGTATTGAGTGAATTGATTTGATTATGATTGAAGAATACTTAGAATTTTTAAGAATATTTTCTTTGATTGATTGATTTATAGCATGATATCTGATTTCTTAGATTAGGTATAATTGAAGTTTGTGATAAAAGCATATTGTTCATTCTCTTCTATGATTATCTATTTCTAGAACTTGTGATTAATCTTGATTGAAATTACAATTATGATAGTATGTTATGGATATGTCAAGAACAAGTGTGGGGGACTACTTATATAAAAGGGTAGTTAAAAAAAATTGTTTTCAAAAAGAAGTGTTTTCATGCAAGAGGAGAAGAGGTATTTCTGCATACTTTAAAAAAAAATTTAATCCATTGTTGTCACTCTTTTCTTTAACAAAAGGAGTTAGTAACCCTTGGAAAGAGGATAAGAGGCATGAAATTGCAGAATTATTGTCCCTCTGAAAAAATAAAAAGAAGGAGTCCTTCTAGAGTGCTAGTAGCCTCAAAATTGGGAGTTAGTAACCCCAAATCATGAACACTTCGAGGTTAGTAACCTCAATTTTCTAAAAAAAAAAAACAATTACCCTTTAAAAATCTATTATAACCCACACGTAAACCCTTGATTTGTATCTGTGATATGCATTCATTTGAGTAATGGAGATAAAGATGAAGACATAAGCTTATGGAAAGAAGTAGTTATAGGATGTGATGAATGGTAAGTGATTAGAACTACTTTAATTATGGTTACTTAAGAATAAAGATGCTTGTTACTTATTGATCTTTTGAATTGAGTGCTCTTATGATTCTTTGTTATTTTGATTTCATAATTATGTTGATCCTTAATATGTGTATGCATTCAAAGTTTTTGAAGAGTTTAAATTAAAATTGAATTTTGATTTGCATTAGTTTAGAATTATAGAGTCTCTTAGGTGTTCAAGTTTAGTGTTTTTCATAGTTTTCTACACTAGTTTGCTAGGGACTAGCAAAGATTTAGTGTGGGGGAATATGATTGAGCCAAATTGACCCTATTTTTATAGCTATTTTACTATGTTTTTAGACCCATTTATACTTAATTATATGTTATTTTATTAACTATTTGTGTTTTTAGTCTTTAAGTGATGTGAAAATGAGAAATTTGTTATTTTTCACTATTTTTGTAGCTATTTTGATGACTTTTTTACACAGATTTGAGCAAAGCAATTTTGAGCATAGATTTGGAGATTCGAAGTTCGTGTTTTGAAGAACCATTTGTAAGATAAATTGGAGACCTTGAAGACCATTGAAGATTTTTGATGCCGTTTTCAAGAGGAAGAATTGAAGAATTGGAGTTTTAATTGAAGACAAGTTATGAAGAAGCCCTCAAGCTTTGGTATTTATGGATAATTTATATGGGAAGATACTCAACCCATATAAAATATTAATTGGAATTAAAATCCCAATTAATGACTCCTAAATCCAAGGAAACACCAAAATCCCGTAGATTCCCGATTCTAGTCCTAACAGGATTAGGATTCAGGAGCAGTTTTGGTAGAAAATTCATAACTTTCTGGTCAGATCTCCGTTTGAAGCCCATGAGTACTCGTTGGAAAGCTAACTCCGAGATCTACAACTTTCCTTTGAAGTCCAAGACCCAGTTCTGCCGTTTTCAAGCCCGAAAATGCCGTTGAAGTTTCTGCATGAATTCAGCAAAATTTCAGGATCCTATTTTAACTTGGATTCTACTCTATGATGACTTTTAATCCAACTTGGACTCCAAGTTAGACCCTAAAACCGGCCTAGACTCCTTTCCAATTTAGGATTGGAATTCTTAGGGTTAGTTCCACTATAAATAGCCACCTCCTGTATCACAAATCACACACCTCATATACACCAGTTCACATAATTCTCTCTAGATTTATTTTCTAGTTTTCTTCTAGTTTTTAGGCAAAGGGTGCCGGCACCCTCTCTAGCTATAGGGTGGTGCGGCATACCTAGGTTTTTGTCAAGGATATTTCGCCCCTTCTAGTTCTGTAAGTTATTTTCCCGAATCCATTAGTAGCTAAATTCTTAATACTTCTGATCCTTTGGTGAATTCAATCAATTAAATATGGTGAGATTTCTGTTCTTATAATTTGGTATTTTATTCTTGATAGATAGCATGTTAAACTCTGTTATAATTTTACAATCTTGATCTTTATTAATTTATGTGGCCACTAAAGAGGTAATTTGAGAGATTGTTGGCTAGATTCAAACAACAAGGCTTGCGCATGAGTTTGATCGTATGTAGCAAATTAGCTGCGCTTGACGGCGGGTTAATTGGGTTTGCATGCCAGTGATCAGATTTATCTGGTTGTTGTATGGTTTTATTTATTTAGCATGTGTGAAAGAATTAATAAAACTTAATGCTTTGAATCCTAGCAAATCTTTAAGGCTTTGCGGCTAATCAATGAGTTATGAGGAAAAAGGGGTAATTTAAGCTCTTGCGAGAAATCTTACCTAAATAGCATGTTAGGGTTTTCCCTAGACCAGTTATCATCATGAATTTAATATTGAATTTATCTTTTAAATCAAGGGCCCATAATTAATTTGATTGTTTTCTACCATTGGTGAAGAAGTATATCCTTAATTATTGTTTTCTTTCTTATCTGCTATAGACTTAGATTTAATTTACTTTGTTTTGTTTTGTAGTTTAATTGTTTTCTGTTTAATTGTTTTCTGTCAACCTCTGTTTTCTGTGTTGTTTTTGAGAGATTTTAAGGACTAAATTTTCGGATAAAATCTATCACCCTTCTCTGTGGGTCGACCCCTACTTGCCCTATCTACTTAGTTAGGAGTTTGTTGGGATTTTATTTTTTTATGATTGTTGACGACCGATCATAAATTTTGGCGCCGTTGCCGGAGAAGGGAACTTTTTCTGGTTTTTTGCCAGGAGAAGGAAAATAGACTAATCTGAAGACGAATCCCGCGAATTTTCTCTTTGTTTCTTAGTCTCTGCGTTTTCTTTAAAAAAAAAATTTATTTTGCGTTTTTAATTTTGTGTGTTTTGCGTCGTTTTGAAAAAAAAAATTTGTTTTGTGTTTTTAATTTTTTTTTAGTCTTGCGTCAAAGAAAAAAAAAAGTTGTGTTGCATCGAAAAAAAAAAAAAATTTCTGCGTCGTAAAAAAAAATTTTGTTTCTGCGTCATAAAAAAAAGAGGTTTTTGCGTTTTTCTAAAAAAAAAAAAGAGTTTTTCTGCGTCATAAAATTTTTGTTTTTGCGTCATAAAAAAAATTTGTTCTGCGTTTTTATTAAAAATATATATATATAAATATTTTCTTTATTTTTTGTCTTTAATTTTAATTTTGTTTAAGAACTTTTACTACTAACAATTTTCTTTTGAGTTTTTTGAGTTTTATTAGGAATCTGCATGCCAAAGACAAGAAGTAGTGGTACAAAAGATTTTGAATTTGATCCAGAGCCAGAAAGAACACTATTTTCACTAAGGAAGGAGAAATCAAATCGACAACAAGAAGAGGAGCCATCCAATTCGAGTTCTCAATCAACTTCTCCTAGATCTGCTGCTTCAACATCGTCACAAGACATGGCAAACGAAGAAGAACCTAAAACTTTGAGAGAGCTGTCTGCACCAAACGTCAATGCACAACGCTTAGCAATTGGATACCCGGATACGACTGCAAATTTTGAGATTAAATCTGGATTTATTCAGATTTTACCTAAGTTTCACGGTCTGTCTGGAGAAGATCCTCACCGACATCTTACCGATTTCCAGATTGCCTGCACATCAACAAATATTCAAGGTATCACTGAAGACCAATTTATGCCGCTCATGGATTTCCCAAATCCATGAGTAGCTAAATTCTTATACTTCTAATCCTTTGGTGAATTCAATCAATTGATATGGTGAGATTTCTGTTCTTATAATTTGGTATTTTATTCTTGATAGATAGCATGTTAAA
>AWUE01018681.1:0-30470 GCA_001974825.2 Corchorus olitorius | reverse complement strand
ATAGTATGTTATGGATATGTCAAGAACAAGTGGTGGGGACTACTTATATAAAGGGTAAGTTAAAAATTGTTTTACAAAAAGAAGTGTTTTCATGCAAGAGGAGAAGAGGTATTTCTGCATACTTAAAAAAAAATTTAATCCATTGTTGTCACTCTTTTCTTTAACAAAAGGAGTTAGTAACCCTTGGAAAGAGGATAAGAGGCATGAAATTGCAGAATTATTGTCCCTCTGAAAAAATAAAAAGAAGGAGTCCTTCTAGAGTGCTAGTAGCCTCAAAATTGGGAGTTAGTAACCCCAAATCATGAACACTTCGAGGTTAGTAACCTCAATTTTCTAAAAAAAAAAAACCAATTACCCTTTAAAAATCTATTATAACCCACACGTAAACCCTTGATTTGTATCTGTGATATGCATTCATTTGAGTAATGGAGATAAAGATGAAGACATAAGCTTATGGAAAGAAGTAGTTATAGGATGTGATGAATGGTAAGTGATTAGAACTACTTTAATTATGGTTACTTAAGAATAAAGATGCTTGTTACTTATTGATCTTTTGAATTGAGTGCTCTTATGATTCTTTGTTATTTTGATTTCATAATTATGTTGATCCTTAATATGTGTATGCATTCAAAGTTTTTGAAGAGTTTAAATTAAAATTGAATTTTGATTTGCATTAGTTTAGAATTATAGAGTCTCTTAGGTGTTCAAGTTTAGTGTTTTTCATAGTTTTCTACACTAGTTTGCTAGGGACTAGCAAAGATTTAGTGTGGGGGAATATGATTGAGCCAAAATTGACCCTATTTTTATAGCTATTTTACTATGTTTTTAGACCCATTTATACTTAATTATATGTTATTTTATTAATATTTGTGTTTTTAGTCTTTAAGTGATGTGAAAATGAGAAATTGTTATTTTTCACTATTTTTGTAGCTATTTTGATGACTTTTTACACAGATTTGAGCAAAGCAATTTTGAGCATAGATTTGGAGATTCGAAGTTCGTGTTTGAAGACCATTTGAAGATAAATTGGAGACTTGAAGACCATTGAAGATTTTGATGCCGTTTTCAAGAGGAAGAATTGAATAATTGGAGTTTTAATTGAAGACAAGTTATGTAGAAGCCCTCAAGCTTTGGTATTTATGGATAATTTATATGGGAAGATACTCAACCCATATAAAATATTAATTGGAATTAAAATCCCAATTAATGACTCCTAAATCCAAGGAAACACCAAAATCCCGTAGATTCCCGATTCTAGTCCTAACAGGATTAGGATTCAGGAGCAGTTTTGGTAGAAAATTACATAACTTTCTGGTCAGACCTCCGTTTGAAGCCCATGAGTACTCGTTGGAAAGCTAACTCCGAGATCTAGAACTTTCCTTTGAAGTCCAAGACCCAGTTCTGCCGTTTTCAAGCCCGAAAATGCCGTTGAAATTTATGCACGAATTCAGCAAAAATTCAGGATCCTATTTTAACTTGGATTCTACTCTAGGATGACTTTTAATCCAATTTGGAGTCCAAGTTAGACCCTAAAACCGGCCTAGACTCCTTTCCAAGTTAGGATTGGAATTCTTAGGGTTAGTTCCACTATAAATAGCCACCTCCTGTATCACAAATCACACAGCTACACACCTCATACACCAATTAGTTTTAGATCTAGTTTTTTAGGCCAAAGGGTGCCGCCACCCTCTCTAGCTATAGGGTGGTGCGGCATACCTAGGATATTCAAGAGGAGATTTTCGCCCCTTCTAATTCTGTAAGTTATTTTCCCGAATCCATGAGTAGCTAAATTCTTAATACTTCTGATCCTTTGGTGAATTCAATCAATTAAATATGGTGAGATTTCTGTTCTTATAATTTGGTATTTTATTCTTGATAGATAGCATGTTAAACTCTGTTATAATTCTACAATCTTGATCTTTATTGATTTATGTGGCCAGTAAAGAGGTAATTTGAGAGATTGTTGGCTAGATCAAATAGCGGATTGACGTTCATGTTTGATTGTATGTAGCAAATTAGCTGCGCTTGACGGCGGGTTAATTGGGTTTGCATGCCAGTGATCAGATTTATCTGGTTGTTGTATGGTTTTATTTATTAAGCATGTGTGAACGAATTAATAAAACTTAATGCTTTGAATCCTAGCAAATCTTTAAGGCTTTGCGTCTAATCGATGAGTTAGGAGGAAAAAGGGGTAATTTAAGCTCTTGCGAGAAATCTTACCTAAATAGCATGTTAGGGTTTTCCCTAGACCAGTTATCATCTTGAATTTAATATTGAATTTATCTTTAAATCAAGGACCCATAATTAATTTGATTGTTTTCTACCATTGGTGAAGAAGTATATCCTTAATTATTGTTTTCTTTCTTATCTGTTATAGACTTAGATTTAATTTATTTTGTTTTGTTTTCTAGTTTAATTGTTTTTTGTTTAATTGTTTTCTGTCAACCTTTGTTTTCTGTGTTCTGTTCTGAGAGATTTTAAGGACTAAATTTTCGGATAAAATCTATCACCCTTCTCTGTGGGATCGACCCCTACTTGCCCTCTCTACTTAGTTAGGAGTTTGTTGGGATTTTATTTTTATGATTGTTAACGACCGATCATAAATTTTGGCGCCGTTGCCGGGGAAGGGAACTTTTTCTGGTTTTTGCCAAGGGAAGGAAAAATAGACTAATCTGAAGACGAATCCTGGGAATTTTCTCTTAGTGTCTGCGTGTCTGCGTTTTTGATCTAAAAAAAAAGATTTTCCGTTTTTAATTTTGAGTCTTGTGTCTTTGAAAAAAAAAATTTGTTTTGTTTTCTGTGTTTTTCGTTTGCGTTTTTTTGAAAAAAAAAAAATTCTTTTGTTTTTTTGTCGTTTTTAAAAAAAAAAGTTTTTTTGTGTTTTGCATCAAGAAAAAAAAAGTTTTGTGTTATGTTTAGAAAAAAAAAATTTCTGCGTCATAAATAAAAATTTTTCTTGTTCTTGCGTTTTTAGAAAAAAAAATATTTTATTTTATTTTCTGTCTTTAATTTTAATTTTGTTTAAGAACTTTTACTACTAACAATTTTCTTTTGAGTTTTTGAGTTTTATTAGGAATCTGCATGCCAAAGACAAGAAGTAGTGGTACAAAAGATTTTGAATTTGATCCAGAGCCAGAAAGAACACTATTTTCACTAAGGAAGGAGAAATCAAATCGACAACAAGAAGAGGAGCCATCCAATTCGAGTTCTCAATCAACTTCTCCTAGATCTGCTGCTTCAACATCGTCACAAGACATGGCAAACGAAGAAGAACCTAAAACTTTGAGAGAGCTGTCTGCACCAAACGTCAATGCACAACGCTTAGCAATTCGATACCCGGATACGACTGCAAATTTTGAGATTAAATCTGGATTTATTCAGATTTTACCTAAGTTTCACGGTCTGTCTGGAGAAGATCCTCACCGACATCTAACCGATTTCCAGATTGCCTGCACATCAACAAATATTCAAGGTATCACTGAAGACCAATTTAAGCTAAGAACCTTTCCGTTCACTCTTGTGGATCGTGCAAAAGATTGGTTGTACCTCTTACCAACCGGTTCAATCACATCTTGGACGAGCCTTAAGAAGTTGTTCTTGGAAAAGTACTTTCCTGCTCATAAGGTATCAAGTATAAGGAAAGAGATTTGTGGAATTAAGCAACGCCATGGAGAAACAATGCACGAATATTGGGAACGTTTCAAGACACTATGTGCGAGCTGCCCCAATCATCAAATCATTGAACAGTTGCTGATCCAATACTTCTACGAAGGATTACTACTGTTTGACAGACCTTCCATAGATTCTGCAAGTGGATGTGCTTTCATAGACAAAACTCCCACCGATGCTTGGACTTTAGTGGAGAACATGGCTGCCAACACTCAACAATTCGGATCTCGAGAAGACTATTCAAGAGAAGGCAATACAAGAAGAATCAATGAAGTCTCTATCCATTCCACCTCACTGGAGCAACAACTTCAAGAGACAAATCAGCAAGTCGCTGCGCTCACTGATTTATTCAATGCGAATGTTTCAAGTGTGCCTAAGGTTTGTGGAATTTGTAAGCAAGGACACTACACTGATAAGTGCCCTTCTTTGGAACACATCGCGCAAGAAGTCAATGCTGTTGGAATGCAAGGAGCATATCAAAGGAAGCCTGAACCTTATTGGAGAGCCGAGCAACCAAGTCAACAATATGGGAACCAAGGTAACTATCAAGGAAGGCCAATGAATTATCAAAGGCCTAATTTCCAACAACATTCACAAGCTATCGAGATGCAACAATTGAGAGAAGCTATGGAGATGATGAGGAAACAAATAAGTCAATTGGCTAGTGACATGAGCGAGCTCAAGACACAAGGTCAACAAAGGATCCCATCGCAACCCAAGGTACCTCCGAAGGAGAACGTAAGTGCAATCACTTTATAGAGTGGAAATACCGCACAAGACGAAGGGGAGACGAGCTACACCAAAGAAGAATTGCGAGTGCATGACAAAGAAATCAAGATTGAAGATAAACCCAGAAAAGATGGCGCAACAACCATGGAAGAAGACAAGAAGACCGCCACTGACAAGAAGGATTCAAAGACTGATGCTACGCCACCTTTTCCATCAAGATTGAAGAAGTCAAAGAAAGAAGATGATGATCCAGATATTTTGGAGATACTGCGCAAAGTTGAGGTCAACATCCCACTTCTTGATGCCATTCAACAAATTCCAAATTATGCAAAGTTACTTAAGCAACTTTGTACCAACAAGAAAATGTTACAAGGTAAGGTAAGTGCTGGAGTTAATGTCTCTGCCGTGCTTCAAAAGAGTTTACCTCCTAAGTGCAAGGATCCAGGTACGTTTTCTATTACTTGTTCTATTGGAAAAAGAGTCATAGAGAATGCTATGCTAGATCTAGGTGCATCTTTAAGCGTTATGCCTTATTCTTTTTATCAATCTTTAAATCTTGGTCCTTTGAAAAATACTGATGTGATTCTGCAGTTAGCTGATGGATCTTTGGTTCATCCCAAAGGTATTCTAGAGAATGTCTTAATTCAAGTTGAACACTTGATTTTTCCTATTGACATCTTCATTATGGAGATGGAACATTCGAAGGATCAATG
Source organism: Corchorus olitorius (assembly GCA_001974825.2). Taxonomy (NCBI): domain Eukaryota; kingdom Viridiplantae; phylum Streptophyta; class Magnoliopsida; order Malvales; family Malvaceae; genus Corchorus; species Corchorus olitorius. The sequence continues at coordinate 25,359 of AWUE01018681.1, read as the reverse complement.
TTCTCTTTTATTAGGAAGACCTTTCTTAAGAACTTCCCATACCAAGATTGATGTATTCGATGGTTCACTGACCATGGAATTCGACGGTGATAATCCACCCTAGAGTTTCATCTCAAACGCCATTGAACTCTAACAAGTTTGTTTGTGTTGTGAGTGTTAAAATTGCTAGGAAAGCCCGAGAAGAATCTTCATTGATGACATCTGCCCAGATTTCCAAAGGAAGACAAAGGATAAAAGACATTCGACAACGCTACGACGAGAATTTCCACCAATTTTGGGGGAGATTTAAGAAGTTGTGTATCGATTGCCCTCAACATGGATACAATAGAAGATCTCTTATCCAAATGTTCTATGGAGGATTAGGACTCAAAGATCGAGTTCTTGTTGATTCCTTTAGTCGCACTCCAATATTGAAGAGAACCCCGAAGAATGCATATTATGCGTTTGAAGAATTATCCCGAAGGACGGAGTTTTCAACCTCAAAGGTAAAGCAAGAAGCCAACAAGCATGGAGTTCAGCCACAAGGAGAGAAGCAAAAGATGGAAGCCAAGGAACCAAAGGAAGACGCTCAAGGCAATGATCGAGCCAACTCAGCCGGCCAATACCCGGCTATGGCCCGGCCATCATCACACATGGCCCGGATAGGACCGGCCATAACCGAGCCACGCCGAGATACATGCCCGGCCATGGCCCGGCCATCCGTGCCACCATCCGTGCCGATCGCCTGGCCACTCGAGCCATCTACCTGGTCATGCCCGGACTCTTCCGCGCACCACAACCGGCCATCCGCGCCGCCTGCCCGGTCGAGCCTGTCTTCCTCCGCGCCATCCGCGCTACCCTTCGAGTCTTATGCCCGGCCATGCCCGGTACCACCTGCTTCATCCGCGCCTCATGCTCGGTTAGGATCGGTCACAGCCCGGCCATCTCAAGCTTCTACCCGGCCATATCCGCCGATTTCCGCGCCACTACCAAGCCATTACCGGCCATTCACCGTGCCACCACCGGTTAAGCTCGTGCCACCACTGGCCATGCCCGTGCCATCACCATTCCAAGCCGCCACATACCCTGTGATGAATTCAAGTCTTGATAAAATTCAACTTGAAGTTCTCAAAGTCATCAATGATACTCTCAAAATCATTGTGGAATTGTTGAAGGAATATACCCATAGTTCCTTCACCCTTGAAGAATAATTTCTTTAAGGCAGTATAGCCAAAGACCTTAAAGAAAGGCGCTTATTGGGAGGCAACCCAATGATTTTACATGAAGAACTAAAGGAGAGCAAATGAAGCTTAATTTGGATGATTGCAAGATGAATTCGAAAGGAGTCCAGTTTCAGAAGCAATGATGGAGCTTATGCCTGCAAACAGAGAAGCTTTCTTTAACCCTATCTTTTTAATTTTCCTTGCATTATTTGTCCTTGATTATTGCTTTGATTGCTTGCCTGTTCTTTGATGTGAATTAATTGTTAGTTTAGTTTTTATTTCATGCATTTAAATAAACCACATGACCATGCATAATATAATTGTTTGTGTTAATTTCATATGTGTTTCCACATTGAGGACAATGTGTCTTTTCAGTGTGGGGGAGAGAGTCTAGTCAATAGAGAGTCTGCATGCATCATAACCTTAAAATATGCCATAATTTTTTCGAAATTTTGAAAATTTTGCATGTATTGAGTGAATTGATTTGATTATGATTGAAGAATACTTAGAATTTTTAAGAATATTTTCTTTGATTGATTGATTTATAGCATGATATCTGATTTCTTAGATTAGGTATAATTGAAGTTTGTGATAAAAGCATATTGTTCATTCTCTTCTATGATTATCTATTTCTAGAACTTGTGTTTAATCTTGATTGAAATTACAATTATGATAGTATGTTATGGATATGTCAAGAACAAGTGTGGGGGACTACTTATATAAAAGGGTAGTTAAAAAAAATTGTTTTCAAAAAGAAGTGTTTTCATGCAAGAGGAGAAGAGGTATTTCTGCATACTTTATAAAAAAAAATTTAATCCATTGTTGTCACTCTTTTCTTTAACAAAAGGAGTTAGTAACCCTTGGAAAGAGGATAAGAGGCATGAAATTGCAGAATTATTGTCCCTCTGAAAAAATAAAAAGAAGGAGTCCTTCTAGAGTGCTAGTAGCCTCAAAATTGGGAGTTAGTAACCCCAAATCATGAACACTTCGAGGTTAGTAACCTCAATTTTATAAAAAAAAAAACAATTACCCTTTAAAAATCTATTATAACCCAGACGTAAACCCTTGATTTGTATCTGTGATATGCATTCATTTGAGTAATGGAGATAAAGATGAAGACATAAGCTTATGGAAAGAAGTAGTTATAGGATGTGATGAATGGTAAGTAATTAGAACTACTTTAATTATGGTTACTTAAGAATAAAGATGCTTGTTATTTATTGATCTTTTGAATTGAATGCTCTTATGATTCTTTGTTATTTCGATTTCATAATTATGTTGATCCTTAATATGTGTATGCATTCAAAGTTTTTGAAGAGTTTAAATTAAAATTGAATTTTGATTTGCATTAGTTTAGGATTATAGAGTCTCTTAGGTGTTCAAGTTTAGTGTTTTTCATAGTTTTCTACACTAGTTTGCTAGGGACTAGCAAAGATTTAGTGTGGGGGAATATGATTGAGCCAAAAAAGACCCTATTTTTATAGCTATTTTACTATGTTTTTAGACCCATTTATGCTTAATTATATGCTATTTTATTAATATTTGTGTTTTTAGTCTTTAAGTGATGTGAAAATGAGAAATTGTTATTTTTCACTATTTTTGTAGCTATTTTGATGACTTTTTACACAGATTTTGAGCAAAACAATTTTTGAGCATAGATTTGGAGATTCGAAGTTCGTGTTCGAAGACCATTTGAAGATAAATTGGAGACTTGAAGACCATTGAAGATTTTGATGCCGTTTTCAAGAGGAAGAATTGAATAATTGGAGTTTTAATTGAAGACAAGTTATGTAGAAGCCCTCAAGCTTTGGTATTTATGGATAATTTATATGGGAAGATACTCAACCCATATAAAATATTAATTGGAATTAAAATCCCAATTAATGACTCCTAAATCCAAGGAAACACCAAAATCCCGTAGATTCCCGATTCTAGTCCTAACAGGATTAGGATTCAGGAGCAGTTTTGGTAGAAAATTACATAACTTTCTGGTCAGACCTCCGTTTGAAGCCCATGAGTACTCGTTGGAAAGCTAACTCCGAGATCTAGAACTTTCCTTTGAAGTCCAAGACCCAGTTCTGCCGTTTTCAAGCCCGAAAATGCCGTTGAAATTTATGCACGAATTCAGCAAAAATTCAGGATCCTATTTTAACTTGGATTCTACTCTAGGATGACTTTTAATCCAATTTGGAGTCCAAGTTAGACCCTAAAACCGGCCTAGACTCCTTTCCAAGTTAGGATTGGAATTCTTAGGGTTAGTTCCACTATAAATAGCCACCTCCTGTATCACAAATCACACAGCTACACACCTCATACACCAATTAGTTTTAGATCTAGTTTTTTAGGCCAAAGGGTGCCGCCACCCTCTCTAGCTATAGGGTGGTGCGGCATACCTAGGATATTCAAGAGGAGATTTTCGCCCCTTCTAATTCTGTAAGTTATTTTCCCGAATCCATGAGTAGCTAAATTCTTAATACTTCTGATCCTTTGGTGAATTCAATCAATTAAATATGGTGAGATTTCTGTTCTTATAATTTGGTATTTTATTCTTGATAGATAGCATGTTAAACTCTGTTATAATTCTACAATCTTGATCTTTATTAATTTATGTGGCCACTAAAGAGGTAATTTGAAAGATTGTTGGCTAGATCCAAACAACAAGGCTTGCGCATGAGTTTGATCGTATGTAGCAAATTAGCTGCGCTTGACGGCGGGTTAATTGGGATTGCATGCCAGTGATCAGATTTATCTGGTTGTTGTATGGTTTTATTTATTAAGCATGTGTGAAAGAATTAATAAAACTTAATGCTTTGAATCCTAGCAAATCTTTAAGGCTTTGCGGCTAATCGATGAGTTAGGAGGAAAAAGGGGTAATTTAAGCTCTTGCGAGAAATCTTACCTAAATAGCATGTTAGGGTTTTCCCTAGACCAGTTATCATCATGAATTTAATATTGAATTTATCTTTTAAATCAAGGACCCATAATTAATTTGATTGTTTTCTACCATTGGTGAAGAAGTATATCCTTAATTATTATTTTCTTTCTTATCTGCTATAAATTTTAGATTTAATTTACTTTGTTTTGTTTTCTAGTTTAATTGTTTTCTGTCGACCTTTGTTTTCTGTGTTGTTTTTGAGAGATTTTAAGGACTAAATTTTCGGATAAAATCTATCACCCTTCTCTGTGGGATCGACCCCTACTTGCCCTATCTACTTAGTTAGGAGTTTGTTGGGATTTTATTTTTATGATTGTTGACGACCGATCAGCCCCAGTGATAGAGTTTGGGAAAAGCCACAGTTTGTGGTAGCCGGAGTTAGCTTCTCCACATTGAACTGTAAAACGAGCAATATGCTCTAAGGTGGACTGCTCACTTGATGTCCCTGAGAAACTAGTGAAATCAGGCACCTTATAACCTCGAGGGAGTGGATGAATTCGATCATACTCCTTGGGGTATGGTTTATGGAATGATGGTCGGCCAACCCTCCTGAAAGCTGGACCAATCATATCTTCGATTATCTCTCTGATATGATTCTAGTTGACTTGCCCATGTGCCTCCATTTGGGCGTTGTGTATGGGTCCTCCAACTTGAGGTGGTCGTTGTTGAGGATGGCGTAAATTGCCATTCCCATTCCCATTGCCAATTCTGACATGTGGAGGCACATAAGCAGCGACGTGAGGTTCAGCATTATTAGCCTCCTCAATATTGTCAGCGACCATCTCAGGAAGATTCAAGGCAGGATCAGGGAAAGGTGCAGCGACATTCTCCCCATCCAATGTTTGTTGTTCCATACCTTGCCTAATGCCTAATACGTGGCACTTGTTGATTATTTGCATCCTGCACAACGTTGTTTGCAACGTTTTGAGGTGGTGGTGGCGCAGGTAGGGCACCAAGTCGTTGGTTTTGCCCCCCGAGTCCAATTTCCATCCTATTAATAAGATTTTGGGTGTTGTCCTGTGATTCAGATCTTTGCTGATCCAAAGTTTGGACAAGTCGATCCTGAGATGCGTCGATCTTGTTGAGAGTCGTTACAATAGCATCCAGAGTCCGCCAAACAGAGACAGGGTCAGGTGACTTTGCTCTCTTAGTTGGGTCGGCTCTGGAGTCTTTGATTTGACTCGGTGACTCCTATGGTCGTTTTCCATCATTGTTTTTCGGAGGCATGATCTTGTAGAAAGACCTTGTAAAAGAAAGAAAAAGGTAAAAGTAAAAAGAAAACCTTTAAAACGATGGAAGCAGGAAGACAAGTTGTTGTGTCCGGCTTCAGGTCGTCAAAGGTAGTCGTCGGTGTGGACCGTCTCGGTGGACACCTTGGACGTTAGAAAGGAGGAATTCGACGTGGTCCGGGTTAGGGAGGGCGCTGTTTTGGAGAAAAGAAAAAGGTTTAGTGTGAGCCTGACTAGGCGGACACCGGATCTGTGACGGAAAAATAAAAATTTTCAAAGAAGATAGGGCAAGAAATCTTTTGACATTACGCAGAGTGAGGAGTCAATTATTTTGAGTCCCACCGGGCATGCCAAAAAAAGATGTTTCGGTATGGCCGAAGTGGGAGGAAAACATTGGTGCGGGCCTGACCTAGGCGGACACCAGATCTGCGAAAATTATAAGAAAAGTCGGGGATCGCCGACTTGAGAAAAAATTGAAAAAGATTTGACGACGCAGAGTGAGAAGATAACCATTTTGTGTCCCACTCGGCGTGCCAAAAAGAGATGTTACGCCAAAAATCTCTTTGGGTAGAGCTTTTGCGAAAAACTTAATAGCAGCGCAGGGCGTTCCAGTCATTTTGCTAAAAATGACAAAGAAGTAAAAAAAGCATTTTGGTGGTGCGCATAGCACAAAAATAAATCAAAGCGAGTGAATTGCGGGAACTCGATCAATGTTACACCGGAGCATTTAAATCATCGATCCCAAATTGACTGTAAAAAAGTAAATATCTGAAAAGATTTCTTGCTTTGAAAATTGATTGAAAATAACAAGCTGGTTGTTATTCAGAAGAAAAATTGAAAAGTAAATGTTTAACGTCTTGAGACGAAATTGAAAGAGAAGAAAAACTCGCGGAGAGTTGATTTAACGTCCTGAGATGGAATTGAAGTAGAAAAATATTGAGAGAACGAGGCTGACTCGTGTTGAAAAAAGAGAAGAATTTTGCAAGGTTGCTGCAGAAAGTGGCGCAGGGCCTGAGAGAAATTAAGCGCGGAGCTTAGTTTTTGCGTGGAGCAAATTTGAGGCTGCAGGAGTCTCTTTAAAACTGAAGGAGGAAGACCCTTTATATAGGGGGCAGCCTAGGGTTGGCTACCATGGCCGTCCTCCCCATTTGGTCTGCCTATTAATTGCTTCTTCAATCTGATCTGTTCTACTTTAATTGCTTCTTCAATCTGACCTCTCAGAAAATCTTCAGGAAACTGCCAAGATGACTTCCAACTTTGATCAACCTTGAATGACCACCTTTAAATCACTATCAAGGCCGGCCATATCTTCCCAAAAATGGCTTGGACGAAATCTGCTTCCAATCTGATGCAATCTGGTCTGATTCAGGTCCTAATTGTCCTTAATTGAAAAACGTTCATAAGTTTTCATCTTAAGTGAGAATGAGATGAATTTTGCCAGAATGATCTATGAGAGTCAAGGATCATAATGAAAAAATCCCTGTTTGAATCGCACCTCTCTAGGCCATTCAATTTCATTGATTTCGCCGTTTGTCCTTAATTGAACAAAATACAAAGTTGCATTTAATTCAATAGGGATCAAATTTAGGCATGGGCGGCCTGGGCTAGGCCTTATTGTGCCACATATCATGCCATATGTCTAATTTTGACATTGCATTATACATTTTACAAAATTAGGATGGTCATCTAAGAATTACATCTCAATCAGAATCAGAAATCATACAAGATGACTTTAATTCCTTTCTGACCATTATTTTTAGAAATAATAATAACAAGGGAGGGGCGTGCTCCTTATATAGGAGGCGGCCTGGGCTGCTTTTTACTTGCTGACTAAGTATTTGCTTCAATCTGATATGTCTTGCTTTAATTGTTTCTCCAATCTGACTATTCAGAAAATCTTTAAGAAGCTCCAAAATGACTTTCAATCTTGATCATCATAAATGACCACCCTCAAGGCCGGCCATACATCTCCCAAAATGACTTTGATGAAATCTTCCTCCAATCTGACGCAATCCAGTCTGATTCAAGTCCTGATTGTGCTGCACTGTATACCGATTTGTTGTCAAAATAGCCAAAATGACCCCTTAGTCGACCAGAACCTCCTAGGCCACTAAATTAATCATAAATTGATCATTCTTGGCCCTTAATTCGGTCAGAACAGAAATCGAATTCAAATTTGACTAAAATGGGGTAAGCCTCATGTCCTTTATTGAAAGAAATGCAAAAGTTGCAAACGAAGTCAGATTGAGTCCAAATTTCACCACTAGTGTTCAACTATCATATTAAGACCATAGAAAAAATCTTGGCCGAAAATGAGCTCTCTGTCATGGTGAAATTGGTTTCACAACCCAAACTGTCCTTAATTGAAAAACGTGCATGGGTTTTTTTTTGTCTTAAGTCAGAATGAGATGAAATTTTGCCAGAATGATCTATGAGAGTCAAGGATCACAATGGTAAAACCCTTGTTGAAATCGCACCTCTCTAGCCCATTCAATTTTATCAATTTCGCCTTTTGTCCTCAATTGAACAAAATACAAAGTTGTATTTAATTCAATTGAGATCAAATTTGAGCATGTGCGGTTGGGACTAGGTCATATTGCGTCACGTATCATGCCACATACCAACATGGCATTATGTATTTCATAGAATTAGGATGGTCGTCATATAAGAATTAAGTCTCCGTCGGAATTGAAAATCATACAAGATGACCTTAATTCTTTTCTGACCATCATTTATTGAAATAATAATAACAAGCAGGGCGGCCTGCGCTTGCGCTGCAGTCATCTTCTTATTAGAGCTATATTTTTTGTAGTTGTTTAAGTCGATTAGTAAGAAGATATTGCATTGGCTGTAAGTTAATCAGTTAGGAGAAACTCATACATCAAAACAAATAATTCGCATATATAAAGCAAAACACATGACCCCTCTTTCATTCTAAAAGTACGTTACCTGAATTCTACTCCATCTCTAGGTAATTTATCAAAATAAATCAAAATAAAGCTAATATTCTACTCCTCTATCTCTAGATAATTCATCAAAATAAAGCAAATATTAATTGTTGTTTGAAATGTATGTTTATTATCTAAAAAAAATCATACGCTGCGGTCATTTTTCAATCTTGATTGCAATTGTTAAATTAATGAACTCGGGTAGGAGGAAGAATTTGGCTTCTGCATAAGGAATGCCTAATTTTTTGTAGTCAATGAACATGTATAGTTGTCGTGGGAAAATTGAATTAGTTGAGAGCATTTGCAGGAGCATATGTAATTTACAGAATGCATCACAAAATGATTGTACTTAGCATTGGCTAACTGTCCATTTGGAAATGTTGAAATATACTAAACATAAGCAACTAATAGAAACCTCAATAAAAAGGAAGTCGAATGATAAATAAAAAAAACTTTTTGTAAAATAAAAGAAAAATAAGGAAATGTTAAATTTAAGTATCAAATAATATAATCAACAAATAAATCAAGATTTACTTCAAAATGTTGCGGTGAGAAGTGAAAGTTCCCCACTTTAGTTATGTCATCCTAAGGCGCCGTTAAATTAAATGGAAGGATCTTATCAAAGTCCACCTAAAAATTTAGGAAACAGAATAAAGTCCATGTGAAACCAATTTAGAGAAATGTTAGGGAAGAAAAAACCCACCCAAATAAAAATGAAGACGAAAGGAAAACAGAACTGGAATGTCAATAGTTTACCCATGAATCAACCATTATTGCAGATATATTTATAGCACCAATCCTTTGGAATTCCGGCAGAGGAGTTGAACTGATAAATCCTAATATCCACACACAATTAATATGTGATTAATTAAAACACACTTAATCATAAATATAGAAATAGTAAATTACAAAAATGGGCAGCAGGAAAAGTAAGGGAGGAAATTCATCGAGGGCCTTTTTAGTCACCCGAAAAGTGTGAAAAGACCAAAAAAAGCCAAAAGGAGGCACCACATTAATCCTCAATTTGGCCTTTAAGTAATTTCCATTGTCACTAAAAATATATACTAATGGAGTCCATGTGAAACCAATTTAGAGAATTGTTAGGGAAGAAAAAACTCACCCAAATAAAAATGAAGACGAAAGGAAAACAGAATTGGAATGTCAATAGTTTACCCATGAATCAATCATTATTGCAGATACATTTATAGCACCAATCCTTTGGAATTCCGGCAGAGGAGTTGAACCGATAAATCCTAATATCCACACACAATTAATATTATGTGATTAATTAAAACACACTTGATCATAAATATAGAAATAGTAAATTACAAAAATGGGCAGCAGGAAAAGAAGGGAGGAAATTTATCGAGGGCCTTTTTAGTCATCCGAAAAGTGTGAAAAGACAAAAAAAAGCCAAAAGGAGGCACCACATTAATCCTCAATTTGGCCTTTAAGTAATTTCCATTGTCACTAAAAATATTTACTAATTTATAGCACCAATCCTTTGGAATTCCGGCAGAGGAGTTGAACCGGTAAATCCTGATATCCACACACAATTAATATGTAATTAATTAAAACACACTTAATCATAAATATAGAAATAGTAAATTACAAAAAAGGGCAGTAGGAAAAGTAAGTGAGGAAATTCATCGATGGCCTTTTTAGTCACCCGAAAAGTGTGAAAAGACCAAAAAAATTCAAAAGGAGGCACCACATTAATCCTCAATTTGACCTTTAAGTAATTTCCATTGTCACTAAAAATAATATATAGTATATATTATAAAATTATTATTATTATTGAATAATATCTACTAATTTCGGCCCAATTATAGGAAATTAGGAAAAATAAAATTATTTTCCTAATTTAAAATATGACAAGGATGGCATCAATTTTGATCTAGCTTCAGAATTTAGATTAAATCTGAGCCACACATCTTGTTTTAACATTCTCGAGGACAAGTTTACCCCTAATTGTAAATTTTGGTATCAACAGTTTTGATTTTAAAAAATGCTTCTGAAATTTTATGGTTTTGATTGCCAGTTAATTTAATATCGTATAATTTTTTGTCCACATGTCCGATTGAAGTTATTGAAGTGTCAATTAAAAGGTTATTGCATGATTTACGACTTTCATGAAGGACCCGAAAGCTAAATTTGATCTACGATTTTCATAAAGGGTTCAAAAGAGAATTTTTATGCTTCAAGATCTCGATTAACAAACATTTTATTATTTGGATTATTTATCAAATGACCCTCATATTTTTCTACTTGATACTACTTAGTTCTTTACAAATTCTATCTTAATCTAACGTTTAAGCTTTATTTTTTTTTGTTCTATCTATCCGATTAAGTTGATTCATGTGTCTATTAAAAGGTAATTTCATGATCTACAACTTTCATGAAGGACTCAAAAGCAAATTTTTATGTTTTAATTCAAAAAAATGCTTCCTAAATTTGGTCGTTTCGATTGTGGGTCTATTTAATACCATATAATTTTCGATCCACATATCCGATTAAAGTTATTCAAGTGTCGGCTAAAAGGTTACTGTGTATGATCTACAACTTTCATGAAGAACCCGAAAATTAATTTGATCTACGAGTTTCATTAAGGGTTTAAAAGGGAATTTTTATGTTTCAAGATATCCATTAAGAAATATTTTCTTATTTGAATTAGTTATCAATTGACCCTCACACTTTTCTATTTTATGCTACTTAGTCATTTACAAATTCTATCTTATTCAATTTAACACTTCATTTTTTTTATTTTTTTTGTTCTATTTGTCCAATTAAAATAATTCATGTGTCTATTAAAAGGTAATTTTATGATCTACAACTTTCATAAAAGACTCAGAAGCTAATTTTCATGTTTCAATTCTAAAAAATACTTTTGAAATTTTGTGATTTCGATTGACAATCTATTTAATTTCATATTATTTTTTATCCAGATGTTCAGTTAACAAAGATTCATAAAGATCCTTTCATAAAATTTTCGACCCCACAGCGAAGCGCGGGCCAAAAAAACTAGTTGTAAGTTAAAGTGGATTTAATCTGTTCTTATATATGTGCCAAAACAAATTTGCTTGGAGATAGACACATTTAAATGCCCAAAATGTATTAATGGATACTCTCTCCATTCCAAAATATTTGTCATTTTTTTACAATAAAACCAAAATAATAATTGTCACTTTATAGAGGGCTAAATTTATTCCAAAATATTTGAAGAGAGCATTCATTATATTTTTACTAATATTACCCCTATTTAAAAATGGAGAGATAATGATATTTAAAAGACGTAAAGTATTAATTGCAAGATAGTATAGTCCTTTTCCTTAAAAAAAAATAGTATAGTCCTTTTATTTTTTTTCTTTAGATTTTAACATTTTTAATACTTTTTTTTACGAACTTTTATTGCTTTATTAATTTGTTTGAAATTGGCTAAAGTGAGGCCAAAATACTCGTGAGTTCCTTGCATTGCACAAAAATATTCAATTTTATCCATGTACTTTACAAGCGATCAATTTAGGCCCTATGCTCACTAGATTGCATCAATTTAATCTATGTACTCACAAGAGTGGGTCAATTTGGGTCCTCAATTGCCACAAATTAATGTTGTTATCGATTGGACTCAATTGACACAATCTTGTGGATACATGGACTAAATTAACTCAATCTTGTGAGGACAGTGACTAAATTGATTGCTTTATCAGTATAGGAACATCCCAGGTATTTTAACAGCTAAAGTGACATATAAATTGGAATAGAGTATATATATATATATATATATTATAATTTTTTTCCATAAATGTTGTTGAACCACATTTTTAATCACCATTTGCATTAGTCAATGCCACTTTAATTAATTCTAGTATCAAACTTAATTTCTTTTCCTTTAATTATATACCACTGGCCTCACTAATGCCCTCGTCTATATATTAGTTGCTTTTGACCAGAATGTTATTAGGTAGATCACCTATGATGAAAAAAGAAAAAGGGGATTTCACCAAAAAAAAGAATAAGAAGAAAATGGGGAGATCTTGTATAAATTAGCATCGGTCAAGGTCATTGGTCATGATTTGAATTGTTCTCTTGACCAAATAACATGTGTGTATCATGTTAATATTGGATGATGTATACAGAAATGAAGTTCTCTTGACCGGATTCCGAGAATGAGTGTCAACTGTCAACGAACAGAGGGAGTATATAGGTATAGATTTTCACATATCACTGTAATTATTTCTTTTTAAAGAAAATATTGTAATTTTTATTTAAGAAAATGAAATTACAAATGAATCAATTCTTTTGAATGAAATTCATAATCGTTTAACTAAAAGTTTCTAAAAATAACTTTTGATGTATTTTCATTGATTATGCAAGGGTAAATATAGAAAACGGCTTAAATCTCATTTTGCACCCTGAAATTTGCACGATTTGACATTTTGCATTCGAAGGTTTATTTGAATTTTATTGCATCCTAATGTTATTTTGGGCAGATTTTGCACCCTCCGTGATGGAAATTCCTGAGGTTCTTAACGGTGCCGTTACGATTCTGAAGGCATGGCACGTCAGATGAAAATCGCCACGTGGAATGCCATGTCAGCATAAAAATATTAGAAAATATTTTCACGTGGCATTTTCATCTTACGAGTTATGCCACGTCAGTGTCGTAACGACGCCGTAACCATTTTCCGTCATCGGCAAAATGTACCCAAAATAAAACATTAGGGTGCAATAAGATCCAAATAAACCTTCGGGATACAAAATGTCAATTCGTACAAACTCTAGGATGTAAAATGAGATTTAAGCCTATAAAAAACTATCATTATTGTTTTACTCTTTTTTATTATATATCCTAAATATTATTTTTGTAATCAGGTGAAATTACTAAATGCTCCTTCTAACTTTTAACCTATAAAAATTGACTCATATGATAAAACAAATTATAATTAGATAGATTATAAGTAGGCTTTAAGTAAAAATGTAATATTAAAATAATTAATAAATAACCGGGTTCGGGTAGTGGGTACCCTAAGGTCACTACCCGAACCCTACCTGAACCTGTCGCAGGTACTAAAACTACTACCTGTACCCTACCTTAACCCTACTTAATTAGGTCGGTACCCGTACCCTACCCTAACCTGATTATACAATACCCTAACCCTAATTAATTAGGTCGGGTAGTGCCGTACGTGTACCCTATTAACTACTATCCACTTGCATCACTAGGATTTATTTTTGAAGGATATTTAAGAATGTATCTTTTAAAGGATTTATTTTTGAAGGATATATTACGGATGATATATATTACATTACTAGGTATAGAAACAAGTATACACTTGCAAAACAAATAATAGGGTATAAACATTATCATTATTAAAGTGGCATATATAAAAAGGAACAAGAAAATCTCTTCAATGTGATGCAACCATTATATAGAAATAGAGTTAGTAAATTGATGCCAAAATTATCACCGAACAAGCACTAAAAAAAGGTCATATAGAAAACAATAATTTAAAGGCAATACTTCCCCACTTATCCCCACTTAAGTATTGAAAAATTAATAAAACTATGGATCATAGATCAAAACAAGAGAGAAAGCTCTCTAAAATCTCTAAATTACAATTATGAGAATTGTCATGAATTCCCTAAGGATGAATTTCTATTTATAGGCACCTAGGTCGGTTTATAGGAGCTGGGAATTAATCTCCACCGTTGGATAATCTTAAATCAATGGCTAGGATTAATTCTGTTTCCAAATCCTTTCTGATTAGGAATTGCACTGCTTGATCTCCAAGTAAAACTTTGATTGGCTAATAGGGAATATTCTAGACCAATAAGAAGCTTCCACATCATCACACACAGCTAGATTCATTGTCCAATTAATGTCCAAGTCGGCATACAACTCCAATTTCGGACAGGAATGCAGTCCATTCTGTCCAGATTACTTTAGGGGCATTTTCGTCATTCTTCTTGGAAGAATTAGGCTTCGAGGTCAAATGACAAGTTGTAGAGCTTGGAAGTAGCTTTCCAATGGTAACTCATTTGCATTTTTTTGAGTTATGGATCAAAAGACATGAATTTTCTTCCAAACTGCTGCATATCAAATTCTAGTCAACATAGGACTTTGAATTATAACATCATCAGGATTTTTTAAGATTACTGCATCATAAATATTAATTGGGCTTGGAATAAATCATTGGCCTTCAACAATGCAGATTTGGGTCTAGAGAAATCAAAATTGGATCTCCACAAATTCGGAAATAACTACAGGCTTCATGGGCTCAAATCGGGCCAGATGGGCCTACTGGGAAAAAATGATTAAAATCAATAGTTTCTTCAAAATGATCCAAAATTGCTCCAAATCTTCATATTTGTAAATAATGGCTCCAATTGGTCCTAAAATATCAAATATGAGAAATATGGGGTTAAATATGCACATATGACTACCAAAACAAGGCAAAATCACATAGAAAATATATAACAAAGTAGGTCTTAACACCAACAATTAAGAAAGAAGTACTGCCACAGGCAATGTTTTCAAAAGATTCAACCGAGGAATCAAGACTCTTGGGTTTGGAAGAGCATTCTCATTGGAAGAGACCTAGTGGTAAAAGGAACAAAGACACAAATAAGGAGATGGGATAGCTAATTCATACGGAATAAGGAAATAAAGCAGGCTTTTAAGGTGGAAGGGAAACAAGGAATAGCTTTACCAGTTGAAAGCCCCATTTGCCCTAAAGAAACAATGAAATCAATTAATGAAGGACATTTTACTGGAACCAGAAGTTAGTGGACAACTAAGGAGAAGAGACTTCTCAATTTTGGATGGGGAAGATAAAACAATGTGGAGTATGAGAACTTAGGGAAGTACTCAGTTAGATCAGCTTATGAGCAATTACTCACAGAATCATTTGAACCCCAAATTGGAAATGGGAATGAGACAGCATGAAAACATTTGTAGAGACTAAATCTACCTTTCAAACTCATCATCTTTCTGTGGAAGATATGCAACAAAGGGCTCCCACTTAAAATGGAAATTAGCAATAGGGGTATTCATCATACAACGTGTGTCTTATGCTCGAACAGGACGAAAACAATGGAACACATCTTCTGGGATTGCAATTTTGCCAGAGCAATATGGTTTGCATCATCATTGGGCCTAAGAAATGATGCGTTTGAGAATGTAAACATCAAGGAGTGGATATTTATGTGGCTGGGCAAGATGATTCATCAACAAGAAATGCATTGGTTCACAACAGAGCTCGCCTACACACTATGGTACATCTGGATCCAAAGGAATGAATGCATATTTCAATGGGTAGATTAAACCTAGTTGGAACAATAAAGAGAATTCGAACCATGGCAAGAGAAGGTAAGAGAAGGAAATGGGAAGAATAATGCAAGCATAAATGGAGAAGGAAGGCAACAGAGCAGTGGATCAAATATCCACCAGGGGAAGATGGTTGGCTGTTATTTATTAACATTCAAAAAAAGCACGGGAATGACTGGTTTGGAATGGGAATTATAGCTAAGAGCGTAAAAGGAGATTCAATTGACATGTGTAGAAGCTTAGTTGCTGAGTCAAAAGTCCAAACCGAATTGAGAGCAGCAAGATTAACATTAGAAGAACTAAAAGAAGTAGGGAGCGAGGAAGTAAGTTGTTGGGGGAAATCTAAAAAAATGGACGAATGCCTTTTTGGGAAGAACACGTCTGAATTGGCAACAACAACCTCTAGTGGATGGTATCAATTCATTGAGGGAGAAGATCACAAAGTTCAGCTTCTTCAGACAATGGCACCCCCTAGCGACCGAAGCAAGGAAACTAGCAATGCAAGCAACTGCAAGAAAGACCTCCAGTCTTCACCTTAATTAAAAGTTTTCAATGTACCAAAAAAAGTTAAATTGTTAATTTTTGTTGCTAGTTGCTACTTTAGTCGGATAATTTAAAATTTTGTCACTAACTTACAATTGATTATTTTAATATTATGCGTTGATAATTTTTTTTAATCAATTGTAGGATAACCCATGAGTAAGAAAAAATTAACAATAGATTCTTTTTTTAAGAAGAAAGTTAGCAATTCACAAACAACTGAATCTATTGACATTCCTGCGCCAAACATAGAGCAAAGTCATCCTGACGAGCAACCACCTGCTATTTCACCAAGCTTGGTGATGAACCAAATCTGCAAGTGCACAGAGTCAGTTGAAGCAATAAATCTCAGAGTATTCCAGGAGTCGAACCCATAAGGAACAAGAAATTTCTATTGCAATTAATTCTATCAAGAGAAGGAAATTTGAGAGATATCAAGTTAATTTAAACTAAAAAAATTAAGTTATAAAAGCAGGGAATTAAAAAAGGATGTGAAGACAATAATTGAAAGGCTTAGGGCTTCAAGTTTCACCTAATTGAGAAATTATTATTTAACTTATAAGTTGAATTGATACTAAGTTGAAATAGGATTACTCTAATCTACCTGTGCGCTCCGGCAAGTCTTCACAGGAAGACCTAATTGATTAGATTTATAATATGTTGATGAAAACCTAATTTTTTTTAAAGCTAAAGGAATTTATAAATTTAATTAAAGAAGTCCAACCAAAACGTACAATACAACACTACATTAGAAACATCAAACTATAACAACAAACACCCCAACATAACTACTGAAGCTGACACAAAAAAAATCTCGGACATAGCCATTCACTAGCTCATCTTTTCTCCACAATCAGCAAATTTGTAGCTCTATTAACACCATCCTTCGCAAGCTGATCAACAATGTCATTACAAATTCTTGGAATTTTAAAAATTTTCCAGTTAACAACCTTACTCTTCAAAGCCTCAATCTGTAACACAGTCTTCCTCAACCTCCATGGAGTAGTGCTAGGTTGACAAGTCCATTTCAAAGCATTAGTAGAGTTAGTCTCAATCACAAGAGACAAAAATGAGACCCACCTAGTTGCGGCAAACAACAAAAAAGCTTCTTTAATGGCGACAAGTTCAGCCTCATTAGAATCAGCCACCCCGATGGACTTGGAAAAGATTGCTGCAATATTGCCATTATGGTCCCTGAGCACAACTCCATTTCTTTCCAGACCAGGTTTACCATGGGAAGGGCCATCAAAATTCAATTTGAGTGAACCACATTGAGGTTTATGCCAAACTTGTTTCGAAGCACAATTAGCCACCTTGTTATTATTAGTAGCATCAGCATTACATGGGAATCTGAACAAATTAGCAAAAGCATGAGGTTGATTAGGCCATTTGGCCATTATCCACCAAGCAAGTCTCACCTTGACCAAATCAAACAATTGCCTTGTGTCAATTACCTTCCCATTGAACACCACATCATTCTTATGCAACCAAATAGACCTAATAACAGTAAAAAATAACATCTGCCACACTTCAACATTATTCATGTAATATCCCAAACCATGCCAAGTATATATATAAAAGCAATAGTATCTTTAGGAATTACCCATGAAAAACAAATGGCTAATTGACTTAATATCATTCTGACATAAAGCGCAACTAGCCAGTCTACATTCAATAATGCCTCTCTTTGCAAGCTCTTCCTTGACTGGGGCCTTACTCTTGCAAATTTGCCAAACCAAGACCTCAAACTTTGCGGGGAGCTAAGTCAAACCAAACAAGTTTCAAGTGTTTCGCTCTCTCACTATTTGAACCAATAATAACATTTTTGCAAAATGAGAAAGAGCTATAATCACCACTAGGGGTAAATTTCGACACTAATTTGTCATTCAAATTAGAACAAGGAGAAAATTCATCAAGGATCTGCAATAAAGAATTCTATTGCACCTTTTTCCAATCAAAAAGTGATCTTCTTAAGTCAATATTCCATTCCCATGTCAACGCATGCCATCTCCCAAATTCCTGCACTCTACCGGCTTTATTAATAGCTAAGGCATATATTCTAGGGAAAGCCTCCCTTAACGTGATGTCCATAGCCCAATTGTCACACCAAAATTTAACATTTTCCCCATTCCCAAAAATCACATTAAAACCATTAAAGACAATAGAGAAGTACCTGTTGTTAGAAGTAAGCTGTTGCAATATATTAAGCCAAAGCTTATAACAGAATCTTAGATTTGAGCTGGCCGGAAGTAAACCACGTTCATTCCAAGTAGGGGCGAGTATCGGTAGGTTCGGTTCGATTTCGATTTCGTTTTTGAGATTCCCGAAACCGACTAATAACTGACAGCCAATTTTTGTAACCACCAACCGACCATTTAATGCTTGAAACTGTTTAGCACCGACCGATGTCGGTTAAACGGTTTAGGCATTTTTTACCGCATTTCATAAATTATTATAAATATATATAATAATATAAAGAATTAAATAAATATTATATATATATATTAATATATATCTGATATTATATATAATATATTTAATTATATATATATATATATTAAGAAATGATCGGTTCGGGTCGGTTACGGTTTTGAAATTCCCAAATCCGACCTCCGCTCATTTGCCTCTTCTTCCTTTGGCGGTCCAAACCGCCAGACCGACTAAACCGCTCAACCGCTTGACCGAAGAAGACAGCTGGCGGTGTGGGCCGCCTAGTGCTCACCCCTAATTCCAAGCATTTTTCTCCACAATAACCTTTCGCCAGAGAGCATATTGCTCGTTAGCAAACCTCCAAAGCCACTTATTTAAGAGGGCATAGTTTTTAACCTTCAAATCAACAATAGCAAGACCACCATAATCCTTAGGCTTACAAATCAAAGCCCAATTAATATAGTGAATTTTATTTTGGTCTCCCTCACTAGACCATAAAAATCGTCTTTGAATACGATCAATCTCTTCTTTAACAATACATGGCAGAGAGAAAAGAGACAAATAATGGATTGTGAGTGATGAAAGAACTGACTTAATGAGAGTGATTCTGCCTCCAATGGAAAGATGAATACCCCTCCAATTTTCTAATTTATTTCTAAAACACTCCACAACAAGCTTCCAAATAGAAACAACTAAATTTGTTTTCCCCAATGGAAGACCCAAATACTTGTAAGGCAATAAATCAGTTTTACATCTAATAATGGATGCCCATTCCTGAACTTGGTGCATATCGATACCAATAGCACATAAGTTGCTCTTGTTAAAATTAATTTTTAGCCCCGAGATGACTTCAAAACATTTGAGGATATTCTTTTGACATTCAAAATCTGCTTCAGATTTGCTTAAATAAAATGAGAGTGTCGTCAACATATTGGATATGCGACAAACACAGATCTCTATCACCGACATTTAACTCCTTTAAACAGCTCCAACCGGGTTGCCTTGCATAACAAAGAGCTAAGCACTTCTCCCACAGTGCAAAAGTGTAACGGAGGAAGAAGACAGCCCTGCCTCAAACCTCTCTTAATAATAAACTGTCTAGTTTGCGCTCCATTAATAGGGACTGACATGGAAACGGTGGTAACACATGTCATCACCCATCGTACCCACTTCTCCCCAAACCCCATTTGCTCCATAGTCCATTGCAAAAACTCCTAGTAAACACTATCGTACGCTTTCTCAAAGTCCACCTTGAATAATAAGCCCTCCTTAGGCTTCTTCTTAAGCTCATCAATCAACTCGTTGGTAAAAAACAAAAAACAATTGAGAATCTGTCAGCCTTAGATAAAAGCGAATTGATTAGTCACCACAACTTGGTCAATAACCTTAGGTAGCCTCTTCGAAAGGACCATAACAACAATTTTATAAATACTCCCAACAAGGCTAATTGGCCTATAGTCCTTCAAATGAGATATGTTTTTTCATTTAGGTATCAACGTGAGAAAAGAGGCATTGATACTTTTATTAAATGACCTAATTAACTAGATTCATTAAAAATAAGTAATCAATAATCTATCAAATTAGCCTAGAATTATGTCTAACCTAGTCTAACCTGTTTAGTTTCCTAGTGCACAAATTATGTATCTCTCGTCAGTACATCACACATTTCCTTAAACAATCTATATGTTGATCAGGCATATAAATCTCATGAAGAACAAGGAAAATCAATTCAAAAGATAAAATCAAATAATAATCCCCAATTGGCTACACCCTAAACCCTAATTAAGGGTTTAGCTACTCGTGCTCATGAAAATAAAAACATAAACTATTATTGAAACAAAAAAAAGAACATCAGAGAGAAAAACTCCCTAAATATGTCTTCAATAAAATTGAAAAGAGTAGAAGATAATTGTGAAAGTACAAGGCCTCCCTTTATATAGGGGCTCAAATCTCATCCATAAGTAACTAGGAAAAATTAAATAAATAATTAATAATTAATTCTGAAATCCTAACAAGACCAATAATAATGTATTTGACTTGACTTGGCCCACTAGGACTGATATTGGATAGATAATGGCTCTAAAACATCAAGGATGGGACAGCCCAGTGGTTAAGAGCTTGGGCCTCCAACAGGAGGTCCCAAGTTCAAATTCAAGGACGGGTGGGGTGGGTTTAGGGATGGGAGAAGGCTGTCTCCCTTTATGTAGTCTAAGCCTATCATTTAATTTCATGTTCACATGTAGCAAAAAAAAAAAACATTAAGGAAATCAAATTTTGGAATTTCTTTAGATGTAGTACAGATGGTGTCCGTACAGTGCCCATATGATGACTTCAAGGGCAATTTCTTCCATTCAAATGATGTTTTTAGCTCTCAAGTTCAACACGAAATTTGTAGATCTTCGAGTCAGATTTCTAACGGTTCTTGAATTGCCTCAATCCGACATCTGGATCAAAAGTTACAAATTTTCTCCCAAAATCACTCCAATTTAACCTACAAGCTCAAAAACACTAAATGTGAGAATTTATCATAAAAAGCAATTGAAAGTGCAATATAAATAGTCAAAATGTAATCTGAATGAGCTCTAAATATTGTAAATTATTGCACTTATCACTTGGTGCAAGGTTCTTTTAGCAATCCAAGTACCACTTTTTCCAATGAACAAGAAAAAAAATGATATTGGTTGACCTCCAATTTGGGATTATCCAATAAATCAACGAGATGAATTTCGGCGAAAATATCTTAAAGATGGACCATACAAACATATGTTAGCCAATTATCCATCTTCTAGAGAAGGTTATTATCGTAGAAGATTTCAAGTTTCTTGGTGTACATCTTTTCATTGGTTAGAATACTCTCCTACAAAAGATGTTGCATATTGTCTGTCATGTTATCTTTTTACTAATAAAGCGTCAGAGCGACCTATAGCAAACACATTTATTGTTGAAGGATTTCGAAACTGGAAGAATATTGGTGGCAAAGAATGTTCATGTTGGATATGATCCTATAGTTCACCACACAATAAGGCAATTAGATGTTATGATTATTTCAAGAATCATTCGCAGCATATTGACAAACTTATGGAAAAGCATACTTCTCAAGAAATTGCAAAAAATTGTTTTCGTCTCAAGACATCAATAGATTGAGTTTGATGGTTGACATTTCAAGCTTGTGCTTTTCGAGGCCGTGATTAAAGTTCAAGCTCAAGTAACCAAGGTAACTTTCTTGAATTACTGAAGTTGTTAGCATCATAGAATGAGGAAGTTTCTGAAGTTGTGCTAGATAATACCCCACAAAATACAAAGTATACATCTCATTTCATTCAAAAGGAAATTTTGCATGTTTTTGCTAATAATGTGAGACATGTGATTTGTGATGAGATTGGTGATGCGAAATTTTGTTTGACTGAGGATGAAGCTCGAGATGAATATAAAAGGGAGCAAATAACTGTGGTTTTAAGATTTGTTAATAAAAATGGGTATATACAAGAACGTTTCCTTGATCTTGTTCATGCTAGGGATACTGCTGCAAGCACTTTGAAGGAGGAGATATTTCATGTTCTTTCTCGTTATAATCTTATCCCTTATAATATTCGAGGTCAAAGATATGATGGCACAAGTAATATGTGTGGAGAATGGAATGGCTTACAAGCTAAAATACGTGATGATTGTCCTTATGCCTACTATGTGCATTGCTTTGCTCATCGTTTACAGTTAGATCTTGTTGCAGCATCTCGAGAAGTAATCCCTATCCACCAGTTTTTCTCGAATTTGGTCTTCATCATCAACATAATTACTTCATCTTCTAAACGACATGATGAGCTGCAATATACTCAAGCCGCTCACAATACTAATTTAATTGCTATGGATGAACTTGAAACTGGTAAAAAGGCTAATCAAATTGGTACTTTACAAAGGGCAGGAGACACCAGATGGGCTCTCATTTTAAGTCTATTTGCAGCTTACTCAGAATGTTTATTCCTATTTGTGAGGTGCTTTATTAAATTCTTGAGAGTGGATTAACATATTCGCAACGAGGTGATGCTGCTTTTGCTTATGATCACATGATGTCTTTTGAATTTGTATTCATTTTACATTTGATGAAGGAAATTATGTAAATTACTGATTTTCTTTGTCAAGCCTTGCAACTGAAATCTCAGGACATTGTGAATGCAATGAATTTGGTGTCCAACACGAAGTTATTGATTCGGAATCTAAGAGATCATGGTTGGGAAGCTCTTTTGGATATTGTAAAGAGAGTTTGTGGTAATCATGATATTGAAGCTCCCAACATGGATAGCCTTTTCTCCAGGAGTCGAGCTAGATCTCATCTTCACAAAAATTCTGTAACAATGGAGCATCACTATAAGGTAAATGTATTTTTTGCTACAATTGATCGTCAGCTGAACGAATTAAACAGTAGATTCAATGAACAAGTTGTGCAACTTCTCACTCTTAGTTTTGTTGAACTCCATGTGTTTTTGATGATAACAAAACATTCTCTTCATTTAAGTCTAACAAAGCTCCTAAGTGTGCAGGTACAATATTAGCATATCATTGACTGCACTAACAGCCTTTCTAGAAGCCTTGTTTGGTGATATTAAGACTATCATTGAAGGACTTAGAGATTTAGACTTGAAGCTTTATAAGAGAGGACTCCATGATAAATTTATTAAGGGAGTATGAAGCACATGAAGAAGATCAATGAGAGAATCGAAGTGGAATAGAAAGAAAGTCAAGCAAAGCAAGAAGTGACTAGATTGGACGCCTTATGGAGTACTAGCTTTCTCATTAAGTGCTTAAAGGATTTAAGTTGGAAGCTTCATGGTAAAAGAATAGATTAATCTTTAGAAGAAGCAGGAAGCATGGAACGATGCATGAGAAGCTTAGTAAAAAGATAATATGGAATCAAACAAGGCTAAAAGAACCAATCGAGATTGCCTATGTAAGTGGGAATAATAAAACAACTATCAAGATGAAGATCGGACATGGAAGCATATTTCAAATCTTCAATACATTAGCAATGAAGAGTGAAACATGGAATGCAAGTAATCTAGATCATGTTAGTGGGACCAGAAGCTCGAGCTAAAGTCTTTAAAGAAGATTCCAATATTACAATGATCGCAGCAATAGTAGAGTCATGGTCATTAACGTAGAAATACAGTCAGAAGACTTAGTCCTAATACATTTAGCGTGAAGAAAGTCTACACAAATTTCTGATGGAAATTTACGTAAACTTTAGTGGGACTAACTGGAGCAAAACATTAGTGACACTAATGGACTGTACGGACAGACTTTGACAGACTGCATTCCAGTGCCAGAAAACGACAAAATAGCGGCTATTTCGCTGTCAGTCACACTAAAACGGTGAGAAACGACTAGTTTTCTATATCTTCATATATAAATAAGTTCAAATGATGAAGAAGCATGTAGAGACAATATGTAGAGGGTAGAACTTAGCCAAACTCTCCAAATGGCCTTTAAACCAAGAATTCATTACTCTTATCATTTTTCCCTTAGTTTTTGGTTTGAGGTTTAGTGAGTTTATAGTCTACATTTTTATGTAAACCTCTTAGAGTTTAAATTGTGTAATGAGATCAGTTTTAGGATCATTTGTACACATTTTCCTATTTGTATTGAGTTGGGTAGAAGAGTGTTGGGAAGACACTCAACAAGCTTGGGAGCTTGGGTATGGAGCATGGGATTTGCTCAACTTATAAAGACGTGATGAAGGCCCATGTAACTTCATTGGTTGTAAGAGCTTGGATGGCTCGGTTGTGATGGCTTGGTGAAGGCCTTTAACTTCATCGGTTTAGTGGATTGGTTGAAATCCTTGGTGGGAATAGCTAAGGTAGAGGACGTAGGTCATTAGGACCGAACCTCTATAAATGAGCTTGCATTGTCTTTTTCTCTAAACTTTTAAGTTGAATTCTGCTCTCGCTAAAGCTTCAACAACTCTACCCTTTCTCTTATTTGTTGAGTATTTCCTCAAGTCTTTCCCTACTCAAATGCACCTTTACCTTGAAGAGTTTCCTACCAAACCACTCATTTCTTTATCCTCTAAAGACTTCAAAGTTACACTCCAAATCATCTACAAACCTTCATGATTGATGTTCAAGTCTGAAATAGTGCTACTGGAAGATTATAGAATTTGCTGTCATTCTTATTGTATTGCTCGCACTAACAACATGAGCTTAAGTGATATAAAATTAATGTCACTGAGAAATTACAGAAGCTTCTATCATCATTCGCACTAACAGCAGAAGCTTCAAAAGTTTTCGAAGAAGTGCTATTCACCCCCCCCCCCCTCTTAGCACTACCCTACGGGACAAACAAGTTCTGCTCTTGATCCAAGAGATGGTTTCAAATTGTTTGAAACTAATGCCATGTGCAGCCTTGTAGAGAAATTCTATCCTTTAGATTTCACAGAGCAGGAAAAAATTCAATTGAAGTATGAGTTGCAGCATTATGGGCTTCCTATGCCAAAACATCCTGAAATATATGCAGAATTTGTCTACAATTGTACAACTTTGTTGCAAATTAGTGGAGACTGAATTTTTAGCGGATGCTTTAGTGGTTTATATTGAAAAAGAAATTGCTCAGAAATTTGATGTAGAGTAGATTATTGATGACTTTTATGCGATAAAAATTGTCAAGCTGAACTTAAATAAGTGAGGATTATGTAACATCCTTTTTCTTTAATTTTTTAATATTATTTTATTAGTTTTTATTTATATTGTTGCTTAGCATT
>AWUE01018680.1:0-43177 GCA_001974825.2 Corchorus olitorius | reverse complement strand
AAGCAAATTATACAATACTATATAAGCAAATTATACAATACACCGTCAGTGGAGTTTAGCTGACTACACAAGCGGGTCCTGAAGAGTGACATGTGTCCTCTAGGATTAGATTGAAATATTTATAACTTAATTAATTCAAAAAATGGGCATGTGTCAACTCCACAACCTGGCCTCTTATGAAGTCATATATATCTATAATATATATATATATATATATATATAATTAGCTTTTGAATCTACTTATCAAACTTCAATAATGTATTTTTTTTCATTAATTTTGATTAACCGTTCTTCCATCAATTAACTATAATCATTTTTATTATAATTAGAACCTTTAATTTCATTGAACCAAAATAATATTATGTTATTTGTGCCTGGAATTCTTGTTAACCCGGCCTGAATTGGGACCTGACCCGATATTTGTGGAGCTACGAATTTTGTGGATTTTTCCTGAAGGTCTGTGATGGAAGCGAAGGGATCGGGCCGAATTAGTTGTCCTAGTCAAAATAGGAACTAAATACCCTATGTTTATATAAGGGGTCTATATCTTGTATTCTTGGTGTTTTGTATTGTTTTCTTCCAAATAATAAGAATCTCTCACTGCCCGTGGACGTAGATCAAATTGATCGAACCACGTAAATCTTCTTGTTCTTGTTTATTATTTTAGACTTGTTTAATCGCAACAATTGGTATCAGAGCTTGGATTGGATTTCTTGATTGGTCCCTAGTATTTGTCGTGATAAGGGTTTATTGAGAAATTGTTTTTTCTGGAATTTAGGGTTTTACGATTCAAGATGTCTTCATCAGGGAAATTCGACATTGAGAAATTCAATGGGTCGAACGATTTCAACTTATGGAAGGTAAAGATGAAGGCAATGATGATTCAGCAGAACTGCGCAGGTGCGATTGATAAAGAG
This sequence comes from Corchorus olitorius, assembly GCA_001974825.2. Classification (NCBI taxonomy): domain Eukaryota; kingdom Viridiplantae; phylum Streptophyta; class Magnoliopsida; order Malvales; family Malvaceae; genus Corchorus; species Corchorus olitorius. The sequence continues at coordinate 42,260 of AWUE01018680.1, read as the reverse complement.
ATGTTGCCTGAAAAATCAATAAAGAAGGAGATAAGGGAAATCATGGCGAAGGGTCACAGTGTAATCTTGTTGAGTCTTTCTGATGAGGTTTTAAGAGAGGTTGTTGCGGAGAAAGATGCTGCGAATTTGTGGAAGGCACTTGATGATAAGTATATGAAGAAGTCTTTGACTAATCGGTTATACCAGAAGCAACGCCTGTACATATTCAAGATGGCAGAAAATACACCGATAAAAGATCATCTTGATAACTTCAATCGGATTATACTTGATCTTGGTGGAGTTGGAGTCAAAATGGAAGATGAGGATTTGGCTTTAATTCTCCTATGTTCGTTGCCAAGGTCGTTTCAGAGTTTTCGAGATACCATGTTGTATGGTAGGGACATGATTGCCTTGAAAGATGCTAAAGACGTTTTGCTTTCGAAGGAACTGTAGGAAAAAGTTTCAGCAGATGTCGAAGGAGAAGCAGGTTTAATTGTTACACGAGGCGGAAACAAGGAGAAAAGCAGCGGCACTGCTAGGGGCAGATCACGCTCCAAATCGAGGCTATCTAGGCTTCGATGTTTTTTCTGTAATGAGAAAGGGTACCTGCGTAAAGATTGTCCTGAGCGCAAGAAAGGTAATTTTAGTGAGAATAAGGAATCGAATGTAAAAGCTACTGCAGCTATTGTACAAGAGGGTTCATCTCTTGTGGAGAGTTCAGAAGATGAAGTAAGTACTGATGTTCTAACTGTTAGTACTGTGGGCTCTGCAAACACATGGGTTCCAGACACTAGTGCGTCTTATCACATGACGTTTTCAAGAAACTTGTTCACCACTTTTAAGGAGTGGAACAGAAGTGTGATGTTGGGTGATGAGACAACTTTGAGTATCAAGGGCAGCGGTTTAGTGCAGATTAAAACGCATGATGGAACGATTAGAACGCTTGATGCTTGGCTTGTTCCTGAACTCCGAAAGAATTTGATTTCTTTGGGTACTCTTGATAAACAAGGGTACAAATATTCTGGCGAAAATGGGCAGATCAAAGTTTCGAAAGGTGCTATGACTATCTTGAAGGGAAAATTGCAACACGGGATTTACACTCTGATAGGCAACTCAGTGATAGGAGAAGTAGCAGTTTCTGAGTCTCTTGGGGATTCAAATGATCGTACAGAATTGTGGCATTGTAGGTTGGGGCATATGAGCGAGCAAGGACTGGCAATTTTGAGCAAAAAGGGTCTTTTAGATGGGTTAGAATGTGGAAAGCTTAAATTCTGCGAAACATGTGTTTTAGGTAAGCAGCGCAAGGTTAAGTTTAGTTCTGGCAAGCATACATCTAAGGGGATTCTTGATTATGTTCATTCTGATTTGTGGGGTCCTGCTCCTGTGGAGTCTCATAGTAGATGCAGGTATTTCGTGACTTTCATTGATGATTACTCCAGGAAGGTTTGGGTATATTTTCTGAAAACAAAGGATGAGGTATTTGATCGGTTCAAAGAGTGGAAGATTATGATTGAAAAACGTACCAGTCAGCGAATCAAGACTCTTAGAACTGATAATGGTTTGGAATTCTGTGGTCAAGAATTCAAAGAGTTCTGCAAGAAAGAGGGTATAGTGAGGCATCACACGGTACGAAGAACGCCACAACAAAATGGAGTTGCAGAACGCATGAACCAAACACTTCTGCAGCGTGCTAGGTGCATGTGACTAAATTTTGGTTTGTCAAAGAAGTTCTGGGCTGAGGCAGTTAATACTGCTACTTATTTGGTGAATAGGTCTCCATCAACTGCAATTGATTTGAAGACTCCTCAAGAGGTATGGTACGATAAACCCTCTGATTACTCTGGCTTGAGAATATTTGGTTGTCCTGCTTATGCTCATGTTAATGATGGTAAACTGGAGCCTAGGGCAATTAAGTGCATATTTCTAGGATATTGAACTGGTGTTAAAGGTTATAGGTTGTGGCATTCTGATAGCAACAAATTTATTGTTAGCAGAGATGTAACCTTTGATGAATCTGCTATGCTTAGCCAGAAAGAGAAGCTTGTTGATCTTGCAGGTACTGACCAGAGAGTGGTATTTGATGCACCACCTTTGAAATCACCTTCTGTTACTATAGAAGAGTCTAGGACTGAAACTGATGATTTGTCTAAAAGTATAGCAGAAAGGAGAACCAGAAGGGAAATCAGAAAGCCACAAAGGTATGCAGATTGCATTAGTTTTAATGTTGGTGAAACTGATCCTATTGCATATGCTTTGTCAGTGGTAGAAATTATTGATTCTGATGAACCAAGATCCTATAAAGAGGCAATTAAGAGTGAGAATGCAGCAGACTGGTTATTAGCTATGAATGAGGAGATGCAGTCTCTTGGCAAAGAATGAGACATGGAAACTTGTACCATTGCCAAAAGGAGTGAGACCAGTAGGATGTAAAGGGGTATTCAAAAGGAAAGAGGAAATCCCCGGAGTTGAACCTGCAAGGTTCAAGGCTAGACTTGTGGCTAAGGGTTTTTCGCAAAAGGAGAGAATAGACTACAATGAGGTATTTTTACCAGTTGTGAAGCACAAAACTATTCGGGTTCTTCTAGCCATGGTTAGTACTCTTGATCTCTATCTAGAACAGTTAGATGTTAAGACTGCTTTTTTGCATGGTAATCTAGAGGAACAGATTTACATGTCACAGCCTGAGGGATTTATTGATTCTAAGAATGAAGACCATGTGTGCTTATTGCAAAAGTCCTTGTATGGTTTGAAACAGTCTCCTAGACAGTGGTATAAGAGGTTGACTCATTTATGGTTTCTCATGATTTTGCTAGAAATCAGTATGATAACTGTGTGTACTCTAAGAAGTTGTCTGATGGTTCATATATATACTTGCTGCTATATGTTGATGACATGTTGATTGTAGCCAAGGATTTGGCTGAGATTAATAGCCTGAAAGCTTTGCTAAGTAGTGAATTTGAGATGAAGGATTTGGGTGCAGCGTGTAGACACCCTTTTTTTTTTTTTTGCTCGTGTCCTTTAGTTTATAATTAAGTTATCTCTATATTTGCATCTAGGGGGGATTAAGATCATTTTGGCAATTTAGTAGAATATTCTGACTTATTTTGCTAATAGCATCTACATTTTATTTTGATCGCATAACATATCCCATTATTATAATTCCTGATTCCTAGGCTCTTGCATTTGCATTACATTTTGAGTTTCAATATCCATCCTTGTTCTGGAAATGTCTTTCCATCCTTGTTCTGGAAATGTCTTCCCTAAATTGGGTCAATCCTTTCTTATTAATCATTTACCTTTATATTATTTTGGGTTTCTTGAACTATTAGGTCTTTACCTTGGGCTTTCTTGTTTGGGCTTTTCTTTTGCTTTTGGATTTAGGTCCATTCTTAATTTTTGTTGCCATTATGGTAAGATAGTTCATTAGCATTCCCAGTGCATTTGCTTGCAAAGTTAGAGTTCAACTAAAATTGGGAAAAAATCACAAGAATAATTTAGTTCTCATTTATTCATTTGCATTACATTTTACTAAAAATATTTATATAAAATACTTTTGCATTTTTCACTAACAAAAAGGCAAACAGAGAAAACTACAAAAAAAAGGAATCTATAAGAGACCCTTGCCCCTGCTCCTCACTTTTCTAGTTTTTCAATGAACCCCTCCTTATTTCGTTCAAGTGTCAATGGATGTTCACTTGTGGCCTAAGGATGGAATTCAGCCGGAAAGGGTTGAGTCTGGTATAAACCAACTGCTAAGGATGGTTCATGATGAGAGATGTACTAAGAAAATTCCTAGTCATTGCCCATTTGCTAGCAGGGCTCAAGTTCAAAGCATTGAAAAAAGTCAAGAAAACCCAAATGTGGCTTTGATTGTTTTTTAGGCGGTTTATACATCTCCTTTGACAGGATGTACCTCAGCAGATTGGTACAAGTCTCTAACTCCAGCCGCCAAGAATGCCCCACTTTTTGCACACAATCACAACATCTTTTTCACCTCTTATACATACATGATCCCTCGTACTCTTTCCCACCCAACTCTCAACATGGTCACGTGCCTCTGCATTGCATTCATCACTAAGTCAGCATTCTTCACCAATGTAACATTAACTTGGCAGCAAACATTGCATAAATAGTTCATCAATTCATAGCATTTCATCGGTTTACAAGTATGTGGCATTTTAATTAGCCTTTTACATTTTCAAATGAGCATTTTTCATTTCCACATGCATAATTCAGTTTGCAGGAGTTTCATTTACAAATTTTCAGAGGCATTCCATAGTCAAAACCCATCACTCAAGCTAAACAGCAATAGCAGCATTCATTCCATCATTCAAGCACTTAACAACATACAAAATACAAAAACAGGGAGTCCATCAATACATTTCAGTCATAGTTGGCAAGCATTATCAACTTAGGATCATTCTTAGTTGCATTGCATTCTGTTTCGATCAATCATCAATAAAGAGCAGTTAACATACACAACACACACAACACGTAGCAAGACAAGAGAGCTAAACTAAAAGCAAGAGACTACCTGTCAAGTGCTGAATGGCCCTCCAAGACTGAACCGGGACCCATTGTGTCCACCTCAACGACCTGCAGACAAAGAAAGCTCACATAAGTTAATAAACAAGGAAGAAAATGAAAAAGACAGGCAAAACCAAGCACTCTCTAACCAGTTGCAAGCACTGACTCTTACACACTGCCAAACCAACCAAGCTCAGACAAAAAATGAAAAAAAAAAACAACAACAAACAGGGGGCATTTTTTACAATATATACAGAGGAACGGGATACAGGAAGTGGGGGACAGATTCCAAGGACAGTTCCCAAGAGAGAAAAACCCTAGCAGAGTCTATAGGAAGTTCATCTTCTCCCAACCAAAAATTTTCAGTGTCTAGTTTAGGTTTCCTTTGGAGTCGAAGAATCGATAACCAAAAAAAGATTTCTTTATTTTATTTTGGTTAGCATTAACAGTAATCAAAAACCCAAAAAGCTTAATCTTTTTTCCTTCCTAGTTCATCAAAACGCAACACAAAACCAAAAGATTTCCTTTTTCTTTTCTTGGGCTAGCATTCGAATACACAGAAAAAAAACACATAAATTCCCAAGTAGTTCCCTTTTACGGCAGTTCATCAGAAAATACAAAAAAGAGACATCTTTACCTCTTACTCAAACTTCCTTCTTGCTCTTTATTCGTCCTTTACTCATCATTCCTGCAGAAAACCCAAAATGGAGAGTTTTAGTTTTCGAATTAAAGGGGTTGTTAGTTAGAAGCTTCAGATTAAGAAACCCATCGGTCAGAAGATAGGGAGAAGGGAGGGGAGAAACATATCTGAAAATCAGGCTTGTCCGACGGCCGGATTTCGAGATCAGATCACCATAACCTTGGTTCGGGTAAGAGGCTATTCGGAACATCTAGGGACGGTTTTTGGAGAGATTGATACCAGATCTGGAACAAGAAGGCTAAGACGAGGCTTTCTGCACGTTCTCACCGACAAACGAAGCTCCGGCGACGTCGACGGCGATGGCGCACGGTGGTCCGTTGTCGAAAACGATTTCCGGGCGGTGGTAGAAGAGAGAGAACAACTAGGTAAAAAAAAAGAAAGTTGTTGAAATAAAAAAAAGAGTTAGCATTTATACTTATGAAATGTTTTGTGATATATTCTGATTTTAAGTGTCATAATTTTTAGTTGTTCCATCAAGTCCTAATTTTAATGCATTTAAGGTCCCTGATTTACTCAGTCGTGTATTAGGGTCCCTGATTTCAAATATTTATTTTTTGGTTTTGCAATCTAATCCTTGTTTTAGCCTAGATCTAGGAATAATTTAGCCATTATGGTGAGATTAAGTTTCAATAAAATGATTTACGAATTTGAAAATTAATTGGGAGAAATTTAGGAGTTAGACAAATTTTAGGAATTGGTAAGTTATACTTAGAAACAAAGTTTGGCCCTTGGTTTTTGCTTTAGCTTAGAAATTGAAATTAAAAGATGGTTAAGGAATGAAATTAATGTTTGGTGGAAAAAAATGAAATTAAAGTGATTGATAAGTTGAATTATTTCCTAGTGATTAGAACCAAAGCCTAGGCCTTTAATTTAGGAGCTAACTATTAGTAATTTAGGAATAAAAGCCTTAGCATATCAATTAAATACGGTAATTACTAATTTAGGTGAAAGGTTGACTCCAGATTTAAAAGCAAGGTAAGTTAATAGTTTAGAAGCTGTGAGTAAGATATTATTATGGTGATTAATTTTAGTTAAGGATAATTCTCTCCCCGAGAGCTTTTCTCCCAATCGGAGCTTTAACCGGAACCCTACCGGTTTCTTTAATATTCTTAACGGAACCCTACCGGAAAATAAAACTGATCTAAAATTCCACCTTTCTTTCCAACCTTTACCCTTTCCCTACACTACAACCTACCTAGATATCCTTCTACCTGGCCTGGAAACTCTTCGATTTCCTCGTTTAGTCTCCCAAGTTTCTGTTTTTAACCCATTGGTCACTGCCTCTGATAACCTTAATCATTAGCGCTAAAAATAGCCATGATTAGTGAGCGTGGTGTCTCTTTGCTTGTGACGATCCATTATTTTGGTTTCTCAAGACCACTCAGTAGCTTTTACGTATCTGAGTTAATTACTTTGAACCGACTTTTGAGCTCTCAAGAAGGATTCCTGACAGTCGATGATGCGCCAAGGACTTATCATGTACTTGAAGATGACAATGGAGAGCAAGGAAAGGATGTGCATAGGTTGCAAGGAAGCATGGAGAAGCATGAAGATCAAGGAGATATCACACAACATGTTTCTAGCACTAAGGAGATGCCAAAGATGCCATTTGATCCATTGAAGATGCATTAGGTCCAATGACAAGAGTAAGAGCCAAAAGATTCAAGGATGCATTATTGGGCCTTGCTCATCTTGAAGACTTGAAGGCCATCGGAGTTCATTTGAAGAGCTTTGAAGATGATTTGGGCAAGAATATATTCTCATCGATTCCAAGTTCATCACTTTGCTTGCAATCGATGGATGAATGAGCTTGAATGTGTTATTTAGGCCATTGTGGGCTTTATTTTATCTTGGATTAGCTTATCTTTAAGTTTGGATATTATTTGGGTTGGGCCTTGTTTGACTAAGTCCAATCCTTGTTTAATTATGTCTTTATTTCCTTTTCCTAGTTGGGTTTGGACTAGTTTTACCCTAGGCCATATATTTGGACGAAAATTAGGTTTTATTTTTGGATATTGGTCAAACCCCTTTGCCTATATAAAGGCATCAACCCCCTCTTTTGTAAACAAGTTAAGTTTATCAATTAAAGAGAGATTCTTTTGAAAATTTAGCTTCTTTGCTCTAGTTTGAGCAAGCTAAGGGTTCTTCAATCATGTAGAGTCCTAGCAAACAATTAAGTTGTGATTGCTTGATTGTTTGTGAATCTTGTGATCTTAGGTTGACAATTGCAGGTCTAATTGCTCATCTAAGGCCGACGAACGAAGAAGATTGCTTTAGTGAAGATCATCAACATACACATCTAGAAGTTGAAGAAATTCAAGTTGATTCTTGGCAGGTCTCAAGGATAGATTTGAATCTAATACAACTAGATTCGTATCAATTGTATTAGATTCGTATCAATCCTTGAGACCTGCCAAGAATCAACTTGAATTTCTTCAACTTCTAGATGTGTATGTTGATGATCTTCACTAAAGCAATCTTCTTCGTTCATCGGCCTTAGATGAACAATTAGACCTGCAATTGTCAACCTAAGATCACAAGATTCACAAATAATCAAGCAATCACAACTTAATTGTTTGCTAGGACTCTACATGATTGAAGAACCCTAAGCTTGCTCAAACTAGAGCAAAGAAGCTAAATTTTCAAAAGAATCTCTCTTTAATTGATAAACTTAACTTGTTTACAAAAGAGGGGGTTGATGCCTTTATATAGGCAAAGGGGTTTGACCAATATCCAAAAATAAAACCTAATTTTCGTCCAAATATATGGCCTAGGGTAAAACTAGTCCAAACCCAACTAGGAAAAGGAAATAAAGACATAATTAAACAAGGATTGGACTTAGTCAAACAAGGCCCAACCCAAATAATATCCAAACTTAAAAATAAGCTAATCTAAGATAAAATAAAGCCCACAATGGCCTAAATAACACATTCAAGCTCATTCATCCATCGATTGCAAGCAAAGTGATGAACTTGGAATCGATGAGAATATATTCTTGCCCAAATCATCTTCAAAGCTCTTCAAATGAACTCCGATGGCCTTCAAGTCTTCAAGATGAGTTCTAACAAGGCCCAATAATGCATCCTTGAATCTTTTGGCTCTTACTCTTGTCATTGGACCTAATGGCATCTTCAATGGATCAAATGGCATCTTTGGCATCTCCTTAGTGCTAGAAACATGTTGTGTGATATCTCCTTGACCTTCATGCTTCTCCATGCTTCCTTGCAACCCATGCACATCCTTTCCTTGCTCTCCATTGTCATCTTCAAGTACATGATAAGTCCTTGGCGCATCAGTCGAAATGAGAATCGAGATGAAATTTAAGCTGGAGATGAGGAATAGACGAGTCTATCCATACCCTTTAAAGAGACCATGCATTAAACCAAAACTACAGAATATCTTGCAACCTAACCTCTACCACTGCCAACAAAACAAACATCCCTCTGCCGTGAATCTTCTAATAAACACTGCCCCCAATAGAGCTTGTAGCTGGACAGATAGTGACTCTGCCACTGAGGAGAGTGGAGACGAAAACAACAACTGCTTTCAAAGCATACAACCACCACCCCAGCCTTCTTATAGAACCAGAATCAGCCACACCATTACTGCAACCAGACAAGAAATGAATAGGCGCAGAGAGCATGAAGCAAATGCCTACATCATTGGAATATTAATAGACTTCAGAAGATTCTCCACTCCGAACATCCAAAATTTCATTGATCGAGATTGGGACTCCTCGAGTGAAACCACTGTCATAGGAAGGGATGATGACAGGTATCTCATCTTCATAGAAAGTGAAGAGGATAGGGAAAAGGCTTTTGAACAAAGCCCTTGGAGTTTCGAGGGGGCTATGTTCGCTGCTGTAAGATAGACTCTAAATACTCCACTTCGTGAGGCCAAAATTGACACGATAGAAATCTGGGTGCAACTATGGGGTTTGCCTATTGAATATCAATATCCAGAGATGGCAGAAAGACTAGTTAGAGCAGCGGGTGAAGTTATTGGAGTAGACTGGGAAGACGTGAGGCCGAGGAATATCAGATTCATGAGAGTCAGAATTGCCATCCACTACAAACTACCTCTCGCACCAGGATGTACACTGGAGAGAGACAATGGTACGACACAGTGGGTTGAATTCCGCTATGAAGATGTCAACAAGCTCTGTGTCTTGTGGAATCATAGGCCATTCCTACAACTTCTGCCCATGGAGTAATGCTGAAATCGAGAGGATGATCAGTGAAAGAATGGAGCAGGCCTCAGACAGATATGGATACCCTATTATCCAGGACCCAAGGAATTTCTTATTCTCTAACAGGATGAAAGCCTTCCTTAATAGAGCCAGTAGAAGAAATGCTAGACTCAATGCAAGTAACAGAAATAGAAGGAGGTCAAACCAAGTCTGAGAGAGCAGATTCATTAATGGGAACTGGAACCAAAATGGAGCAGGGCCCAGTGGAACAATGCCAGCAGAATTGGAATACCAACAGAATGCGGTGTCGCAGGAGCAGCAGAATAGAAATGGGGAAGAAGAAATGGTGTCCTTACAAGACCAATCCCAAGACACCGATTGGAGAGCAACAGACCAAGAGAATCAAGATCAAGTCCAGACTCAACTGGAGTCATTGATCTTGAGAGATCATCACAACAACCACATTCAACCACAAGGAGCCCAAGTGGAGAGGGAAAACACTGCAATAGGAGGCTCAGTGGGAGAAACAGAACCAGCTGCAACTGAAGTGCTCGCCACTCCTGAAACTCTAGAAATTAAACCGGAAGAGCACACATTGGAAGACAATATGGCTGCGACCTATGCAGAACTTCAAGACCTAGAGCTGGAGATTCCAAACCAGACAGAAATACTTCAAGTAGCGCCTTTACAAATGATAATGCCAGACCCTGGAATGGAGCCTTTCCACTACAACCAACAAACAGCTGAGCCTCTACCAGATCCTCGAACAGCTTTTGATGAATCAGTGGCAAGACTAGAACAGTTGGAACAGAGATATGAAAGAGGTTTCAACAACTTGGCGGACCTGGAAGACATTCAATACAGTCTGAACAGAGAACATGCCAGGTTCGAGTATATCTGTGATGAAATGATCAGACAGTCACATGAGATGCTCCAGAATATGCAAAATAGGCACAATAATGACCCCTCAACCCAACCAGGGGACAATGGAGCGAGATGGATCAGTATTGGTGAAGATGGAGTTGTTTACACAAACGATAGACTAGTCCTAGATCTAAATACAGATGTGCCAAAAACCAGCTCCATGGCAGAAAGAAGAGTGGAGGAATCCAGATTGACTAGGCGAGAAACAGTGCAGTTTGAACTTAACCTACAATTGGAGGAAGGGAAATTGGAAAATGTGGGGGGAAGCTTGAGCTGCTTCAATATGGTACAAGAACAGAAGGAGAGCCAAGATATGATCCAAGGGACATCCTCTGGAATTACTTTGGGATCGGGTGAGGAGGTTAACCCAAGAAGCCCGAGCTTCATCTGCACCATTAATGAGGAAGACCTGGTCTCAGCCTTTATAAGGGACACCCCATCACCTGACCCTCCTCCCATTGCTGCTGAGGAACCATGTGGAGCTGAAGAAGGGACACTGCATGGAAGAGCATCGAAGAGGAAGAGGGATGGCTCTGAGACAAATTCAGAAGATGAGAAGATTCAACAGGATTTGAGTGGAAATAGAAGAATCAGAAGAAGAAGTTCATCACAACCAAGAGAAACGCAAACTGGATGCTCATCCACTCCAACCATTTCTGAGGGGTCAAGGCAGGCTGCCCCAAATCAGCCTTCCAAAGATCAATGAGTCTACTAAGCTGGAACGTTAGAGGCCTAGGCCAGCCTCTAACGGTTTCCTATGGAAGGGATTTGGTCTGCAGAAACAAAATCAGTTTGTGTTTTTTGATGGAAACCAAGACTTCGGTCCAAAAAGCCAGTAGACTTGTGAGAAGTTGGGGTTTTGATTGTTGGGATGGCACTTCAGCCAGGGGACTTAGTGGAGGCACTCTCCTTTTATGGAAAATGATGTAAAAGTGGAAATCCTTTATGCTAATAAAAATATCCTTTCTGCTTATATCACTTGTGAGAATAAAAGCTTTTGGTTATCATGTATCTATGGTAGCCCACAATTGAGAAGTAGACAGAAAGTGTGGGAAGACTTAAAAGCTTTCAAAAGCTCATTACCAACTGAAGCAGAATGGATTGTGTTGGGAGGTTTCAACCAAGTATTGAAGACAACTGACAAAGTATCCGAAACCTCCTCAACTATACAAGGAGCAGAGGCTCTGCAGGATTGTCTAAATGCCTGCCACCTAGCTGAAATTAAAGCCCATGGGGCGCATTTCACTTGGTGTAATAACAGGGGCCAAGGGAACAGAACATGGGAAAGGCTTGATCGAGCCTTCGCCAACCCACCTTGGCTCAGAAAGTTTGAGGAAGCAGAAGTAGTAAACCTTCCTGTGTCTGTTTCTGATCATGGACCCTTGATACTCCACTTGGAAAAAAGGCCACCCTTTAGGATTAGGCCTTACAGGTTTGAGATAATGTGGACTACTCACCCACAATGTAGACAAATCATCCAAAAGGCTTGGGAAAGCCATGTGCATGGCTCTGCAGCTTTCAAACTAGCTAGGAAACTCACATTCACGAAATCCAGTCTGAGAGATTGGAATAAGAATGTGTTTGGAAATGTGAGGCTAAGGAAAAAAGAGTTGGAGAAGGAACTGGAAGAGTTACAGTCCAAAGTGGACAATGAGCTCCACAGCACACGAGAATCCATAGTGAGGAGTGAACTTGAACGAGTTCTGGAGCAGGAGCAGATTCTGTGGATGCAGAAATCTAGAACTAACTGGATAGTGAGAGGGGACAGAAACAGCAACTTTTATCATACTGTCACAAGCAGAAGAAGAATGAAGAACAAGATTAGGCGCATAAAAAAGAAGAATGGAGAAGTTACAGAGGAACAAAAAGAGATTGAGGCAACTTTTCTGGAGAGTTTTAAACTTTTATTCCAAGACCCCATAGAAGCCAATGAAGGAGAAATTGAAGAGACTCTTCAACAAATCAATATTCCCTGCCTTTCAGCTGAACAGAAACAAGAGTTGTCCAAACCTTTCACTGCTGAAGAAGTGAAGGAAGCAGCCTTCCAATTACATCCTCTGAAAGCTCCTGGAATAGATGGTAAACCAGCTATTTTTTTCCAAAAGTTCTGGGATATAGTAGGAAATCTGACCACGGAGGCTTCATTGGCTTTCCTAAACTCCGGAAATTTATTGAAGGAGCTTAACAAAACACTTATAGCATTAATCCCTAAAAAGGAGGATCCTGTTGAGGTAGCTGACTATTGGCCTATTAGTCTATGTAATGTTTCCTACAAAATCATTGCGAGGACATTAGTCAATAGGCTGAAAGACATTCTGAAGACATTGATCACCCCTTTTCAATCTGCTTTTATACAAGGAAGGGCCATAGGAGATAATATCATCCTGGGGGGAGAAATAGTGGAAACTGTGATGAAGAAAAAGAAGGGAAAAGGATCACTGGGGGCACTCAAACTGGACATGAACAAAGCCTACGATAGGCTCAGTTGGAATTTTATAAGATGTGTGATGAGGAAAATGGGGTTTGATCAACATTGGATACAACTGATACAATAATGTATAGGAACAGTTTCCTATCAAATCATTCTAAATGGTGGCATACTTCAACCCTTCAAACCAAGAAGGGATTTGAGACAAGGAGACCCCATTTCCCCCTACCTCTTTATTATCTGCCAGAATGTGTTCCCATTAATGCTGATTAAAGCATAAGAAGAAGGGGAGATTGAGGGTATCAAAATATGCAGAAACAGCCAACCCATAAACCACCTGCTGTTCGCAGATGATAGCTACCTGTTCTTCAGGGCGAATGTCCAGTCATGTAGAAAAGTAAAGCAATTGATGGATAGGTTCTGTTTTATATCAGGTCAGAAAATCAATTTACACAAGTCTGAACTTTTACTGAGCCCAAACTGCAAACCTAAGCATAGGAGGTGGTTTAGAGGAATTCTGAGAGTTAAAGAAGTTGAAAAGGCAGGGAAATACCTAGGAGTGAACCTGGGTATGCTTAGGAGAAGGCGACAATGCTTCCAACCTTTAGTGGACAAAATTGGCAATAAACTTCAAGGTTGGAAAGCTCATCTATTGTCCCCAGGAGGAAGACTGGCCTTGATCAAATCAACTTTGGCAAATCTGCCTATTTATCAGATGTCCTGTTTAAAAGCACCCAAAAGAGTGTGTGAAGATATTGACAAGGCAACCAGAAATTTCTGGTGGGGGCATAAAGGTAAGGAACGAAAGCTGCACATGAAGAGCTGGGACACTATCTGCAAGCCAAAAAGTGCAGGAGGACTTGGAATTAGAAAAGCTGAAAATGTCAACAAGGCTTTATTGGCCAAGCAAGCATGGAAAATGATAGAAGATCCTCGATCCTTGCTTGCATCTCAACTCATAGCAAAATACTGCAGAAAAAGGACCTTCACAAAGGTCACTCCAAAACAAGGAGATTCATGGATGTGGACCAGTATCCTTGAAGGAAGAGATCTATGTATAAAAGGAATGGATGTGCAGACTTGGTCTGGGGACAAGCTTTGGGTGGCAGATGGCAGACTGGAGATTCGATTGGGGGTTGAACAAGAAACAAACACAGGAATACCAGCCAAGAGCCTAATCTGTGTCAGAGATAAATCTTGGGATGATTGGCTTGTGAGTATTTTACTGCAAGAAACAGAAGCCAAAGAACTCAAAAGAAGAGCAGTATCTACCCAGGGAGGAGAAGACAGGATTGTATGGAGAAATGCCCACAATGGGGACTTCTTAGTAAAGGCAGCCTATAGGCAGATTATAACTTAATAGTATGGAAATGCTCTTGACCTATCCTCTAGGAGAGAGTGGAGCACACTGTGGAGAATGAAAGTGCCGTATAAGATGGTAGTCTTTATTTGGAAAATCTGCTCCAATGGATTGCCCATCAAAAGTGAGCTAGTAAGAAGAAACATCGGTAGTGACCTACAGTGCTGCCTATGTCAGGAGGGTCAAGAAACCCTGGAGCATCTCTTTTGGCTATGCCCTTTTGCCAGAGCAATATAGCATGGATCAAGCCTAGGATTGAGGACAGACACATTTGAGGGAATTAATCTGAATCAATGGATATTCCAATGGCTGGGAAAGGAGGGGATTATGAATGAAGAAAACCAGTGGTTCTCGATTAGTTTTGCCTGCACATTGTGGATGATCTGGCTCTAGAGGAATGAATGCATGTTCCAGGGAACCAAGCCGAATCCAGTAGGATTACTCAAAAGAATACAACAATATAGCTCCTGGACCCTTGAAGCAATAAAGGAAGAGAGTCGGACAGAGAAAAACATACAACGATCAACCAACAAGAATTTTTGCCTACCCTTTACAGGTAATCTCCCAGAAGCTAAATCTAATGAATGGTGGCTTTTTCTTGCAGTGGAAAAGATGCAAGGCATCAACTGGTTTGGAGGTGCTATCATAGCAAGAGGCACTAATGGGGATGTATTCACAGTCGTGAAAAGCTTTCAAGCAGATAACGTCATATCAGCTAAACTCTGGCTGGCCAGACTAGCCTTAATCAGGTTGCAATTGCCAAGCAGATAAACTGTCATCAATTGCCATGTTCACGTGGATGATTAAAATGATCCGATGATGGAACAATTAATTGGGACTTAGACAATCTTTGTCGGTCTCAACGCATCGGTCCTAGGGTTGGAGTATCCGGACGGGGGTCTTACCAGTATGAGTGGAAGGCACCCGGACAGTGTTCCTCGTATAATTACTCGGTAAAATTTGCATTAACCGGAAAACATGCATCACGTGCATTCATGCATTTAAGGTTTGGATTTAGTATTTCCAACTAGTAGTCAAAGTAAATCAAATCAAAAGAGATTAAAATTGAAATGGAGTAAAACTGTTTTCTTCAAAATTAAAAAGAGTTTGTGCTTAAGAATTGTTCTCTTTTAATTTTCAAAAGACAAAATAAATCAAAAAGGAAAAATTTAGTATTCCAAAATTAATAAAAAGGTTTTTAAAAATCCAAAAAATTCAAAACACAAAAAATCAGAAAAGAATTTCATCAATTTAGCTCTTTTTCAAATTGGGAAAGTTCCCATCAAGTTTTCAAAGTATCCAATTTAGCTCTTTTTCAAATTGGGAAAGTTCCCATCAGTTTTTAAAGTATCCAATTTAGCCAGTTTTTAAATTGGGAAAGTTCCTGTCATTTTCAGTTTAAGTTTTCAAAGTAGGAAAATTCTCATCAAAAGCATTATTCAAATCGAGTCGTTTTAATGGTAAGTTTTAAAGAAAATCCTCTCATGATGAGTCCAAAAGAGAACAAACAATAAACGGGTTCAATTCCCAACAATCCTATTTCAAAATTCAAAAACCATTTTTGCTTTGTAATTTATTTGCTTAATGTCAAAGATTAATAGATTTTAATGGCATGAAAATCTTGAAAAAATAGAAACAACCAATAATAGAAACCCATAGTCAGTTCTAGATTACTCAGTGGCGTCATTTTGACGGGCGTCGTGGGGGTGCTAATCCTTCCCCACGCGTACCCGACTCCCGAACCTTAGAACTCTGGTTAGAATACCGTTTATTAGGTTTAGTGTTGCCTTAGCCAAGCTTAGGTTAATATTAGACTTAATAATCTTATAGGTGACTAATCACACCTAGGTTAAAAAAGATTAGTGGCGACTCCAGAATAGGTAACAGTAGTTTCCCCTTCCTTAAAATCGTTAAACGATAGGGTATGGAACCCCGGACCCGAACGTTACGACACAGCGAAGAAGATTTTGGGTATGGAGATTTGGAGGGATATAAAAGCAGGCTTGTTGTATGTATCTCAACAGAAATACATCGAAAAGGTACTGCAATCTTTTCAAATGGATAAAGCCAAACCAGTTAGTACCCCTTTAGCTGCACATTTTAAACTTGATGCTAGTGCTCTACCTAGTTCTGATGATGAAGTTAACTGCATGAGTAGAATACCATATTCTAGCGCAGTAGGTAGCTTGATGTATGTTATGGTTTGCACTAGGCCAGACTTAGCTCATGTTGTTAGTGTGGTTAGTAGGTTTATGAGTAATCATGGTAAAGCTCATTGGGGGGTTGTTAAGTGGATTATGCGATATTTGAATGGAACGAAGAATGTCTGTTTGGTTTATGGTTCTGATGGTAATTCTGGATTGATTTTTTATGCTGATTCTGATTATGCTGGTGACCTTATTAAAAGAATATCTTTAACATGTTATATCTTCACCCTGTATGGTTGTGCTATTAGTTGGAAAGCAACTCTTCAAGCAACTGTTGCTTTGTCTACTACTGAGGCAGAATATATGTCATTGACTGAAGGGATTAAAGAAGGTATGTGGTTGCATGGTCTTGTTGATAGTTTGGGTTTTAATTGTCATTGACTGAAGAGATATTAAAGAAGGTATGTGGTTGCATGGTCTTGTTGATAGTTTGGGTTTGAATGTTTCGAAGCCTGTTATTTACTGTGATAGTCAGAGTGCTTTGAGTTTGGCGAAAAACCCTGTGTATCATGAAAGATCAAAGCATATTGATGTTAGATTGAATTTTATTCGTGATGCTTTAGATAATAAGGTTGCCACTATAGAGAAGATTCCTACAGCTGATAATCCTGCAGACATGTTGACGAAGCCATTGACAACTGACAAGTTCAAGCATAGCTTGGACTTGGTAAATGTTCGCATAGCATGAAGCCCTTAGGGGCTTGATTGGCAAAGAGGGAAGCTTGGCTTATTTTGGTGATTTGGTAAACTTATGTCAAGGTGGAGATACTTCGATTAGGTTATGTAGAATTCAAGTCAAGGTGGAGAATTGTTATCTGTGCCTGGAATTCTTGTTAACCCGGCCCGAATTGTGACCTGGCCCGATATTTGTGGAGCTACGAATTTTGTGGATTTTTCCTGGAGGTCTGTGATGGAAGCGGAGGGATCGAGCCGAATTAGTTGTCCTAGTCAAAATAGGAACTAAATACCCTATGTTTATATAAGGGGTCTATATCTTGTATTCTTGGTGTGTTGTATTGTTTTCTACCAAATAATAAGAATCTCTCACTACCCATGGACGTAGATCAAATTGATCGAACCACGTAAATTTTTTTGTTCTTGTTTATTATTTTAGACTTGTTTAATCGCAACATGTTATACCTGGAAAATTTAAATCACAACTAACACAGCAAGATTTGAAAGTTTTTGGCGAAGAGTTACCACCACCTTTTGAACAGAATAGTCAAACGTTCCATTTATGAGAGCTTAGTCGATATTGTCAGCATCTATAAAAAAAAGGAAAAATAAAATACGATCGACCATTCTATGCAACTTGATGAAAATAAATTGTACTAATTTATATTCTGTTTCTTCCAACTTATGACTAATGAGAAGTTGTATGGATATAATTAAAACCAATATATTTCATGGTTTTGCAAAACGACAATATACTTGGATTAATACTATACTATATATGATGATGACGATATGAAAGTTCTCCACTAGTCGCAAGCTAAGCCACTTGAAAATAACAACTCGCTCAAAGCACTCTTTTGACAAGCACCCATTAAGCTTTAAATACTTATATAATAATTAATTAATTATTGTTTTTATTCTGGTTCTTATGGAATTGGAATCTAAACTTTATATCACTCCAAAGGGACAACCACGTGGCAACTTTCAAGAGAATATCCATGTGTCGAATGATTAAGCCAAACCTATGATCTCAAGACAAAGGTAAAATCTCTTTTAGGGTTTTTATTGCATGTTAAGTGTGATTTGAGAAAGATTCTTTGTTCTTTTAGCTTTCAAATTAACAATGATATTAGTGGAGGTTGCTATGCTAGTCTGACTTTATAGGGTTTTATAAAAGATATATATTTGCAAAAGAAAAGCAGCCAATGCTTTAGAGACCTTACAATGAATTAATTAGAATTTGTCACATAAACGGTGGGCAACGCGTGAAGGCCAAGATATATGGAAAAAGTTAATGAAATAGGCCATGGAATCTAACATGGGGTGCCTCATTGGCTGGTGAGGGAGGGTTGCACATGAAAAGCTATTGGTTGCTGACTGAAGTCCCCCACTAAAAATAAATTAGTTTGATGTACAAGGTTTGGGGTGAGTTAGAATGGGTTTGGTTCCCAACACTGTACATTTTGTGGATTCGGATTCAATTTTCGATCACATTAAGTTTGGATAACTTTTTGTATCAAATTATTATAAGGTACTTGTTGAATTTTAAAATAACATCAACTTAATTTCGAGTTATAATCTAATGTTAGTCATATGATTTCGAGATTTTTCAAATTTAAATTCGGCATATTTAGATTCCGATTATCGGCTTTTCTTTCAAGAAATTGAAATTCAGTAAGATTTTCATGTTTTGGATCAACTTTTAGAAGAGTCCTAAACAAAATTATGCTTTCTTTCAAAAAAAAGTTGAAATTCAATAAGATTTTCATGTTTTGGATCAACTTTTAGAAGAGTCCTAAACAAAATTATGCTTTCTTTTAAGAAATTGAAATTCAGTAAGATTTTCATGTTTTGAATCAACTTTTAGAAGAGTTATAAACAAAATTGTGCCTATCGGCAAATGATTTGAGATGATAACGGTTTCTACCCCAATAATTGGTGAGAACACATATTTAATTCCCGTAAACACATTTATTAAAAAGGCTTAGAGCTGTTACGCTGGATTAGTCTCGATAACTAAATTTAGTATCTATAGAATCATACGCTTGATTAAACCAAAATATGGACACTCTCTCTTAGTAATTGATATGACTATATATAGTACCCCTTATACTGAGAATACGAAATCAATGTCTTCAATTAGGGGAACCCCCACAATTGATGAAGTTCTAGACTCTTCCTAGGTGTTGATCAAATTCAAATCTTGCGATAAAGAGGATAAAATCTATGCTTAGAAAAAGGGTGCTCTTGGGTTGGATATAATATAACACAAGATATCTAATCAGATATCTGATCAATATATATCTTACATATACATAAATATAGTAGTAGTTTGGATGAGAAATGACTGTGGCACTTTTTGGCACCATGCAGCTGCACTATAGCTAGCAGCGATTCGCTAGGATTTGAAAGATTAAACAAAAAGGCTAATGAAGTGGTGGGGGGAGAGAGTGAGAGATAAAATAAATATGGTGAAGAAATAAGACTAGTGAAAGTGTGAAAAAGAAGGGTGTCGAAAAATGATTCTTAAAAATGTGCCAAAGCGATTGAGAAGAATCCAAGGGGACAATATAAATATTTAGGTCTAAAACAAAGAGAAGCAACTGTTAGACAAGTTTTTTCTTTCTTGAGGGAGGAAAGAGTTAGAACTGCAACAACCTCGAAGCTAGTTCAAACTAGTGGGAGGTTGGGTGCATAGCTAGGAAAATCTTCAACGCTTTCTTTTGTTTTGGTTTGTTTTGGTCGGAATTGATAATTGGATCGATGGCTCGGGGAAGAGTTCAGATGAAACGCATTGAGAACCCAGTGCACAGGCAGGTAACCTTCTGTAAGCGTCGAGCTGGTCTCCTTAAGAAGGCTAAAGAGCTCTCTGTGCTGTGCGATGCTGAAATTGGTGTTGTCATTTTCTCCGCCCATGGAAAGCTCTATGAACTTGCCACCAAAGGGTATTTGATTACTATATTTAACTTTCATTTTCCTTATTCTATATGAATAAATCAAAGCATGTGTGATTTTTGAAGAAGAATTTATTTACTTAAATATCTTAATTGATTTATAATTTTTGGGAAGGACCATGCAAGGGCTTATTGAGAAGTATACCAAGTACACTGGAGGAACTCAACCTGTTGAAACCATAGTGGAACCTATGGTAAGTAATTATATCTAGGCACATCTTCTATATATAATATTGCATTATTTATTATGAATTAATATATATATACACACATATATACATCCATACAAAAAAAAAAGGAAAACCCCTTTAAAAATTCATTTTTCGTTCTTATTCTTTCGTTATAAAATTTTTAATATGCAATTAGATTGAGAGAAAGAGTTGGGGAAAATATGTAAGAAAATACAAAGACATAAGTAAGGTGAGTAATAATTATGGATTTTAAACTTTTAGAGCCGTTTGTTTTGTATGAATTTAATCACTTTATATAAAAACTGTAGGATGGGAAACAACTTTAACATCTTTAGTTAAATTTTCTAGAGAAAGTTTAGGGTCACTAACTCAATTACTTTCTTTCCAAAATGAGAAAGTATTTTAACACCAGAGAGGTGTTAAAATACTTTCTCACGTTTTTTTATGAAGGATAAAACACTTTCTCAAGAATTTAATTTAGATTTTAAAGGGTTAAACAAACGTTCTAAAGTACTTTCTTGAGAGAAAATTTTCTGGTCCTACACTTTCTATAGAAAGACTTTCTACTTTTTATTTTCTAAAGAAACTTTCAAACGGACTCTTAATGTTAATTGTGATTATAACCATGGATTTTTACACCCCGAGACATAGATAATTATAATTTCATCCAAAGCATTTGCTCAAGATATATGTGTGTGTATAGTAATTAGTCTATAATATGAAATATATATGCATGATGAGTACATTATATATCCTATATATTATTTTTGTAATCAGGTAAAATTGCTAAATGCTCCTTCTAACTTTTAACCTCGGACGACCTTATCGTCTCGTTTTAGTCATTTCTCACATGCAGTTACATTGAACCGATTCATATTCCATTTCTCTATAACCTCATAAATCATATTCATAAATCATATTTATTATATTTAAACCCACAAAAAACGCATTCACATTTACATAGCAAAAAAAAATCTATAAAAATTGACTCATATGATAATAACAAATTTTAATTAGATTGATTATGAGTAGTTTTTAAATAAAAATGTAATATATAAATAAAAATATAAAAATTAAAATAATTAATAAATAACCGGGTTTAGGTAGTGGGTACCCTAGCCACATTAAAAATTCCCCGTAGCGCAAGCTCGGGGTACTCCTCTCATTTAGCATTAAAAATGTTTCTAACCTTGTAATAATATATTAAAAGAAACATATATAGCAAGCTATAAACCTAGGTAGAAGAAAATTATACATGATAATCATTTATCTTAACACTTGATTACAATGTTCCAAAAAGAAAAAGGGAAGATCTGTCTCAGAAGATTATATATACTAATAATCATGCTATTATGCTGTGAGTTGATCAAATAGAATGTGAATGTGATTGAATAAATAATGTGAAAAGGCGTGATACTAAAACTAAAATAAACAATTAAAGAAGATCAAAATGATCAAAGGGTTGTGTAAAATAAGAAAATCACTAAGTTGTGGTCAATACAATAGCAACCTTTACCTTGCCAAGAATGAGAATACAAAATCAAAAGTACACTTTCTCAGGAGGACTTAGCTTCCACTGTTCCACACTCCAAACTTAAAAAGGATTGGTGAGGGTTATCCCATGAAAGTAAAAGGTGTTTTTTATTTTAGTGAATGCATGTGAAATCTCATTACAATTAGAATAAATTTATATGCCCAAACATCTAAATGAGAAATCAACTTAAACAAAGTAAACTACCATAAATAAATCATCTACCTACCAAATACACAAATAAACAAATTACAAAATAAACTCACATCCCGTAAGACAATGCCGGGAGGAATAGTCCTGCACGTACATAA
The DNA here is from genome assembly GCA_001974825.2 of Corchorus olitorius. Taxonomy (NCBI): domain Eukaryota; kingdom Viridiplantae; phylum Streptophyta; class Magnoliopsida; order Malvales; family Malvaceae; genus Corchorus; species Corchorus olitorius. Next base: position 20,284 of record AWUE01018680.1, on the reverse strand, counting down.
ATCAACTAGGATTGTCAAATCTCTAATTTCATCTATAACTACCAACATACTAAATATACAAATATATATATATATATATTACAAAGGAAATTGTCCAGGTATACTGGAACTAAGAGTCCAACACTCTACCACCAGGCCAAATGCCCGATGGCAATGACAAAGAAAATTAATTTATAAAATAAACTCATAAATTCATCATTTTTAAATCAATCATAAAATGATTTTTTTAAAAAATGAAAATGCTCAATACATTAAAAAAAATCCCTTAAATGTAAAAATAAAAAATAAAAAAAATTAGCCATCAAACAAAAGACCTTAAATGTAAATTAATTTGCTTTATAAACATTAATGTTTTTATATATAAATATTTCATTTATAAAGTAGGGATACAAGTGAAAGACTCGAGTGTTGATCCTCTATATTTTTATATATTTTCAAGGAGGGCAAGCCTCTACTACGCCTCATCTAAATTCTTTATCTTTTATTACTTGCCTTTATTAATAGAAATATGGGGTTCATGTGCATTATAATTTATATAACAATAAATATCCCTATATTTAATCTGTTATTTATGCGAATTTTATGAAATGCACGTAGGAAGCCAAAAAGGAGATTCACATGCTGAAGCAAGAGATCGAAATACTTCAGAAAGGTCTCAGGTAACAAAATCCATAAATTTATTTTTATTTAATTTAATTTTAAAATATATATAGGTTTTCTTTGGCCGTTAAAATATATATATATATAGTTTAAATGTATTAATTTATAAATATAATTTTCTATTTTAATAATATAAAGTTATATAGGCTTTTGAAAATCTTGTCCAAAGTTTGATCTGTAAACAGGTAGCCCAACCTCCGGCCGAAAAAAAAAAAAGGGTAGCCTAACCCATGTACTAGTCTAATGGTATTTTCTTTCTCCATGTTTATCTTTAAGTGTGTAGTGATAATAATGAAATTATAATTATGGCTTAAATAAGTTCATGTTCTTAATAAAATTCATTAATTAAGCAAATCCTTTTAGTGCACCTTAAACTAATTAAGCTCCTAAACTTTCATTAGACAAAATTAAGCCCTTATTAATGAATATATTATCTAATACTAATCACTAAATTTGTTTCACGAGTCAATTCGGCATCCAACTTAATAGGTAAATTAAGTCTTCTTTTATCATACCAAATTGGTAAAAGTCTTTAAAAAAATTTTGGCCGGAAAAGTCTTAAAAATCAATAAAAAAAAATCATTGTTATTGGTAAGATGTATAGGGTTAAAAAAGACTATGTTCATTAGGGCTCTTAGCATGTTTAGGCCTAAACGTGCTAAAAGGCCCAAATGCTATCTTTGGTGAAAATGGCTTTGGGAGCAATTGGTGATGTAGTCAATTGGTGGGTAATGTTGACCGGGTGAAGTGTATGTTTGGTTAGGCGTTTAGGGCGTTTGGGTCAGTATTCGGCCCAAAAGCCCTCAAACGCCCTAACAAATATAGGTTGCGTTTAGTAGAACGGTGCAGTAGTTGTGTAATTGACACTGTTTAGCAACTGTACAGATGAGATTACACTGTACAGATTAGATTAGGTATTATACAGATGAGATTATTAGAGCAGCGATTGAAACGGAGTTTACACTTAAGCTTCGTTTGGACTCAAAACGGTGATGAAATAGTCAAACAGTGGTGAAACGGTTACAGATAAGAAGTCATAATTGATGGCATATCTTTTTAGGCTTAATGGAATTTGACACTTATGAAGTATGAACTATGGTGAAATCGTAAAATAAGTTCCTAAATTCCAATTTTGACCAATTGCACCCATATATTACCAATTTTGACCAAATAAACCCTTATTTGGTCGGTTGGATAATGGGGCAATTAAGGGTGGTGACGTGGTTGCCATGTCAAGAGGAAAATGTCATGTGGACAGAAAGCGCCTAAACCCTCAAAGTAACTAATTCTATCTTTCAACCTTCTTCTTTTACTGCTGCTATTAAACCCATTCTTCTTGTCCTTATGATGGTTTCTCATTTTCTAAGGTAATTAGTTATATTATATACTCACTCCGTTCCGAATTGAATGGTCACATTTGATTTTTTTAGGTCAAACAAAGCCATCTTTGACCATTAATTATTACAAAAATATAATTTTTAAAAATTTTTTAAAATAAACTTTGGAAAATTTAAAACTTAAATTTTTCAAAACATATTTTTTAAAATTTTAATTGTATATAAATTTTTCATAAATAATGGTAAAAAACGACTTCCTTTGACCCAAAAAAATCCAATGTGGCCATTCAATTTGGAACAGAGGGAGTATCATTTTTTAAGGGTCAACGGGTCGGTTTCGATTTATTCAGTCGGTTTTTAAACCTAACAGACATAACCGAAGCATAAATATTGCAATCGAAATTGACTGAATGGATAATGGAAACCGCCAGAACCGACCATTGTCGGTTTCAAGTAGTTTCTCGGTAAACTGGCAGAGTACCTGTTTCAACTTTCTCGAAGGTTGAACTCGACCTTATCTAGGGTCGAACCAGGTGCCAAAAAGGCAAAAACCAAATTAAAATAAATACAATTTCTGATATGAATATGTGTTTACAAAATAAATAGAATTTCTGATCTGATAAATGTTTACAAAAGAGTTTCAATATCATACTTAAACATACATTTTACCCAAATGAATGCAAATAACAAACACCAAACCCTAATAGGCAAAAAATGGGAACATTTCAACCATTCAAAACGCACAAAACAGAAGACCCATATAAACCCGTTAAAATTTAGAAACTAATCTCATAATTTTACCTTCATTGTCGATATTAGGGTTCTCCATGGACCAAAACCTTAAAAGAGGTCTTCAAAACGAATAAAGGGATCAAAATGATGAAAAACTCCGTCGGAGAAGCGCCAGTCGCCGGGAACAAAGCCAGCCTTTGTCAAAGGCTGGGTTATCAGATTAGGGTTCGAAATTGGGGTTTTAAGGCTAATTTCATAGGATAAATGTGAGGAAGACAAGATTAACACTTCAAATGAGGAAGAAAATGAGAGAATTGGAGGCCGGAAACGAAGAGAGGTAGAGAGTTTCAGAGAAAGTCTCTCTCGACTAAGAGAGAAAGTCGTTGATTTTGATAGGGAAGAGGCAGAAGAAAGAAAATTAAAGAAAAGAGAAATGATTTTTTTTATTAATTTCCTTTCCCTTATATATTTTCGAATATATTATAAATTTCAGAAAACTAAAATAAATAAATAATATATATAAATATATAAAACCAGGTTCGGTTTCTCGGTCAGTCTCTGTTCCATACATAGGGAACCGTCATTCGACCGAGAAAATCATTTCAACCGATGTAGGGACCAATTTAGCAGAGAAACAGACGAAACCGTGTCGATTCACTTGTCTACCTGTCGGTTCGGTCGGTTTTCTCGATTCAAACCGAATCGTTGAACACCCCTGTCTTTTATATGACAATGGGTACCTTTTTTTCATGTTCTTGAACAATTAATGGTCCACTCTCGATGGGATGTTTGTCTAAAATAAAAATCCATATTTCCCTAAACCTGACAGAAACAGAAGCCGACCACGAAATTTTAAGTCGCAAATCGTAAAAACCATGAATTAAAAGCCAAAAACCATAAACCTAAATAACCTAAGTCACTAACTTTTGATAATCCCTAATTTGAAACCCATTAAAAGATTATAAAAAAAATTAAAAACCATCAATTAATGAATAAACTAAAAGTTGATTTTGGAGTTAAGGGCTTTGGAAGAGAGATATTGAATGAAAAGCACTTTCTCTCTCTTCAAGTTGGATTTTTTTTTTTATCTTTTACATGTTTATTTTTTAATATTGGCACGACCATAAAAAAGGCCATCGCATGCTATCTTGTTTACCCATAATGCATAAGTCCAGCGCATGTAGCTTATTGCCCACTTTATGTGTTAGACATAGGTTTAATTTGTTTACAATTGATAAGATTTGATCCTTAAGAGAGACCTTTACAAGGTTTGATCCTAAATAAATTGAACATTATAGCAAATGTTTAGTTTTGTTCAGGATTTTTAACCTTAGCTCAAATATACTTCTTTTGATGTTTTGCCTCAAGTTCTTTAACTTTTGATTTTTATATAGTTAGAGAGTGAAAATTAGTCGTTTAATAGCTGATACAACAAAATTAAACATTTTGTAAGAAAAACAACCTTCTCAAATTTTAGTTTCAATTCGTTAATATTCTTGTAACACATTGATGACAGAGGCTTTGTTCAATTTTGGCTTTCATCTAACATTGTAATGGCCCTACCAATACGATCATGCAACCAATCTTTATTTAGTTATAATTTGAGAATTATTAAGATAAACACAAACCTTAGGGAAAAAAAAAAAATGAGAGACACACACAGAAAGCTTGAATTTTACCTTATATTAAAGTGATTAGATCATTATATCTTTGAGTGAGTTTAATGTACAGTTTAGGAATGATAAATACAGTGCAAGAGGTTGAGAAAGAGTGCAAGAAAAGACAACACTTTATTGGAATCACTATCTTGTGGATTACTAACATTTTATGTGTTGCTACCAAATGCGGTCTAACAAGAAATTAGCAAACTATAATGAATGAGAAATTCAAGAAATAACAAACTAATAATATATAGTAATAAACAATGAAACCCACATACTATGCAATTTGAATCTGAGATCTTAATGTTTAAAAAGGGTATACTTTACCAGTTGAGCCAAATGTTTAGGTATCAATACATCAAAGATTAACTCTTGCATTATACAAACATCTATAATATAAAGTACGAAGTTTTGCTTTGCGTAAAAAAAAAATTGAGAAGCTTATCTTAATCATAAAGATTAAAAGGTTAAAAATGATTTAGCTCTTATTAAGACATTAATAATCAAAAGATAGTACAAGCACTTATTATACACAAATAATATGTTGATATGTTGAGAGGCACTTTTAACCATCATGCATATATATTAACTGCTCATCTTATGGGTTTTGAATAGGTATATGTTTGGAGGGGGATCAGAAATTATGACATTAGATGAGTTGCTTGTACTTGAAAAACATTTAGAAATTTGGATCTACCATATTCGATCAGCAAAGGTAAATATCATTTTTGTCATTATTTATTTGAATTTTCAATTAATATGTCAATCTTTATTTATAATGATTTTGTTACTTGACATGCAGATGGACATCATGTTTCAAGAAATTCAAACGTTGAGAAACAAGGTTAGTATAATTATTTCAATATACATATGTGGATAATTAATACGTTATTTAATTTATAGCAAACGGAAATATGTTGAAAGGTATCTAGATAATCTCTAATTCATATAATCCAATATTTAAACACAAATATAATTTTATCCTACTCATTAATCTTTACATCAAATACACCCTTAATAGACATACATGCATACATATGTGTGTGCGTGTACGTGTGTGTATGTTAGGATATGTTGCACTTTAACTAATTTTTGTACATAGTGTTTACATTTCTTCCTCATAAAATCAATTAGATTGAAATCATCTTCTTAAATTCATGTTCCAAAACATAGCATTAATGATTTGAATGGTGTGTAATAGTTTCTTAAACTTTTTCTTGTTAAAGGAAGGGATACTGAAAGCTGCAAATAAACATCTTCAGGATAAGGTAATAAAAATCAATACAATTGTTCATTGATTCCTCTGTATCATAGTAATACTTACAACTAACTTATATATATATATATATATATTATATATATATATATAAAAATTATTTGTTAATGCAGATAGAAGAGAATATCAACACCACTGACTTTACCGGAATCACTACTATTATGGCACATCCACTAACCATAGCAAATAATATCTTTGGAATCTAGAAGTTAATCTATTTTTATATGATTACTTACGATAGAGTTATTTGTATTTGTATAATTAGTGATGTTGTGTAGTTTATATAAGTGATAAAGTTAATAAATATTAAAATATTCACTTGATAAGGTGTGTAGTACTAAGTTAAAATTATTTATTTGATGGTATGTGAGTGTTACTTTATATCGAGAAATAATAATTAAATAAATAGAATGGATATGTTTTATATATATTTGTGATATTCTTTTTATTATATATATATATATATATATTATGTATATGGAGGAGAGGGGAAGAACAAGAGACATGCTTAAATGGTTGGCATGTATAGAATTGTGCTATAAAGTGGAAGTGATTTTTCTATATGGTTTGCATGTATAGAATTGTGCATTTACAGTACCGGCATGTATATACACATAAAGACAAATATATGAATTATGCATTATTATTCTTACGTGCAAACATTAAAACAAGTTAAACTTGTTTTTGTCCCAACAATAATTGTTAGTAGTTTAATTAGTCTTCATTCCAAATTTCACATTCATTCTTTCAATTTGAAATGTCTTATAAGAATGCCCGAAACAAGTACTAATACTTTATACTTATTTCTTACATGCCTTACAACATCTATTGATTGGTCGTTAGCAAATCACAAAATAATCCTCACAGATTCCTAACTAAGTAGATAGGGCAAGCAGGAGTCGAATCCCACATAGAAGGGGAATAGACTTATCCAAAGATAAATCCTCTCTGAGAATCACTCAAAAACATGGGATTAAATAGAACAATTAAAAAGAAAAGTAATTAAACTAAAAGTAAAGCAAAACTAAATTAAATCTAAACTATGGCAATTACTATAGAAAACAATAATTAAAAACCATACTTCTTCTCCAATGGTAGAAATCAATCAATTTAACTATGTATCCTTGATTTAAAAGATTAATTTAATATTTTATTCTCAGTTAAATAATTGGTCTAGAGATAAATCCCTAACATGCAAATTAGATAAAATTACCTTGGTTCAGCTTAAATTATCCCTTTTGTTCCTTAACAATTAATTACCTTGGTCCAACTTAAAAATTGATAAGAACAAAACATTAAGAACAGTTTTCACACATGCATAACAAGTATAACCAAACATATTCTTCCCTAGCTTGGTCCACTAGTTCTAAATAGGGTTTACCAATCCCATTGAACCCATTGGTCCTAGTGCCCAATTTGTTACCAAATAATCAAACTTGAATTGGTCTTTCTAAGCTTGATTTAACTATAGATCTATCCAATTACATCATTAGTGGCCACATAAATCAATAATTATCAAGATCATAAAATAAAACAGAGATTAGCAAACTATAAAAGCAAGAAAAAGTATCAAATTATAAGCACACAAATCTCAACATAATTAATTGATTAAAATCACCAAAGGATGAGAAGGATTAAGAATTTAACTACTCATGGATTTGGAAAAATCCATGAGAAACTTAAGAAAAGTTATAAACTTGAGGACGATCTCCCTCCTTGGCATCAACTAGGGATATCGCACCCCTCTCTTCAAGAGAGGGGGGAAACCCTCTTCTAAAACTAAAAATTAAAAACTAGAAGAAGAGAAAATAATAGATGAAGAGAAAAAGGTGTATCTTAGGGTTCTACATAAGGTGGGTATTTATAGTGGACTAATTAGACTCCTAATAGACTTAGGAATTGAGTTAAGCAGCCCCTAGGTCGGTTTAAGCTTCTAAATTGGTCTCCAAGTTGGCTTAAAAGTCTTCCTTTGGCTGACTTAAAGTAAAAATCGGATTTCTGGAAAAACTGCTACTGATCAGGAACTTCGACAACAATTCCGGACTCGAAGATGGCAGAATTGGGCTTCGAGCTTCAAAGCAAAGTTGTATATCTCGGAGTCTTTTTTCCAATGCATGTTCATACGCATTTTTTGGAAGTCTGAGTAAGAAGTTATGGCCTTTTTACCAAGACTGTGCAAAATCCTAAGCCAACTAGGAAAGGGATTGCTGGAATTGGATATTTCCTTGGGCTTTGGCGCATGGATTGGGGCATAACCGACTCCAAAGTGGGCCCAGCTGGGCTGGTTATGCTCCAATGTAAAATACTCATAATTCCATGTTTTCAAGGCTTCTCCATAGCATGTCTTCATTCATTCACGATTTAAACTCAATCCTTAGTTCTTTCTCCTTGAAATATATCTTCAATGATCTTCATGACTTGAAATTGTCTTCAATTAATCTTCAATCACGAACTTCGAATCTCCAAATCTTCACTCAAAATTGCTAAGTCCATATTTGTGTAAAAAGTCATCAAAATAGCTCCAAAAGTAGTGAAAAACAACAAGTTTCCACTTTTCTTCTCATCAAGACCTAAAAACACAAATACTTGCAAAATAGGGTTAAATCACCCATAAAAATACCAAAAAGCATAGGAAAAATGATCATAAAAATAGGTTTAATTTTGGCTCGATCATAATCTCCCCCACACTAAACCTTTGCTAGTCCCTAGCAAACTAATGCATAAAAAACTAAGAAAACCAAAACAAAGACTAACTTAGCACGAGACGCAAACCTTTAAACCAATGTATGTTTACACTGGAGGTGTTATAGTCACCTGAGAGTTTACTTAACTAGGACGACACTCACAAACATGTTGAAAACTAGACTCGATAGACTCTAGGTTAGTATTAAAAACAGAACAAAATTTATACAAATATATGTTTAAATTTTTAAAAACCATTATTTTCAAAGAAATATTTTGAATGCATACATATATCAAGGATCAATGCAATCATGAAATCAGAATAGACAAAGAATAATAAGAGCACTCAATTCAAAAGATCAAGAAATAGCAAGCATCTTTATTCTTAAGTAACCAAATTAAAGTAGTTCTATTCACACATCATTCATCACATGCTATAACTGCTATTTACCATAAGCTTCTGTATTCATCTTTATCTCCTTTACTCAAAGGAAGGTAATATCATGGATACAAATCAAGGGTTTTTGTGGGTTTTAATGATTTTGAAGGGTAATTGTTTTTAGAAAATAAGGTTACTAACCTTGAAGTGTTCATGATTTGGGGTTACTAACTTCCTTTTTGTTTTTGTTTTTTTCTTTTTTTAGAGAGACAATACTTCCGCAATTTCATGCCTCTAATCCTCTTTTAAGGTTACTAACATTTTTTTTTTAAAGAGTGACAACAATGGAAAGATCAGAAATACCTCTTCTCCTCTTTCATGAAAACACTTTTTTTTATCAAAATATTTTTTAACTGCCCTTTATATAAGTAGTCCCCTACACTTGTTCTTGACATATCCATAACATACTTTCATAATTGTAATTTCAACAAGATTCAACACAAGTTCTAGAAATAGATAATTATAGAAGCAATGAATGAATAAGCTCATATCACAAACTCTAATTATACCTAATTCTAAGAAATAAAATGACATGCTAAAAATCAATCAATGAATAAAGCATTCTTAAAAATTCTAAGCATTCATCAATCATAATCAATTTAATTACTTTATATATGCATGAAAAATTCCAAATTTTTGAAAAAATTCATGGTATGGATCTATGCATGTAGACTCTCTCCGCCCCACTTAAAAGACACATTGTCCTCAATGTATGAATTTTAACAAAAAATAAAAAATTTTTGAGGTTTTTGAAATTTTTGGAACAAAAACATATGAATGCAAATGTGTGTTGTGTCACTTATAAGTGTGATGACTAAAAGATGTGCTAATGAAACACTTGACTCACAAAGATAGTGTCGACCCAATCAAGCAATTCAAAGCATCAATCATGGTAATCATAGCATATGAGTCATAATAAAGATCCAAATCAAAGCATAGAAAATAACAAATAATGTACAAATGCAAACAACTAATTCAAATCAAGGATTTGGCAATCAATTAAAAGCAATAATTAATCAAAGCAAAACAATGCAAGAAAATAAATAGAAAGGGTTTAAAAAAGCTTCTCTATTTCTAAGCATAAGCTCCATTCGATTTCCTTGCAATTGTCCAAAATGTAAGCTCCATTTGTTTGCCTTTGTATCCCTAATATGAAATCCTAAAAAGAAAAAAAACAAAACTAAAAAGAAAATTAAAATGTTAGTAAATTCTTGGGTTGCCTCCCAATAAGTGTCTTTCTTTAATGTCTTTGGCTAGACTTTCCTTCATCTCCCTTTGTTAGGGTGGATCGTACCACTTTAAAGAAAAAAGAAAAATATGATGAGATTGGTAGAATATGAGCTCAAAAATATGAAAGTGAAAAGAAGAGATAAGAAAAGAAATCACCAATTTTGTTGAGGGCGACTGCATGAATGGCTTGGAATGACAATGCCATCTTTGTTGCCGTGAGAGGTTGATGCATTGGATGCTTTCGGCATTCTTAATTGGCATTACTCCTGTCTTGCCCTTGGAAAGTGTCCTCATCTTGGCAAATTTTCTTGTCCTCCAGAAAGAATTGATCCATAGGTATCCATTCCTCGTGTTTGATTTCTCCAAAACATTCAGGCTCAAAAAGCTTATTGATTCCCAATAAATCTAGGTCTTCTAAAGGTTGATTATCAACAAAATCTCGCACACTTGTTTCATTCAACTTAGGATATCCAAATTGCTCATCGTTTGGTGGCTCATCTTTGGGCTTGGCAAGTCTTGGAGGAGAAAGTGTAGGAATGTCCATCTCAATGTCTTCTGTGGATGCTTCTAGTTCTTCTTGCACAATCTTGGAAACCTCCTTTGGTAGAATAGAGACGCGGACTTTGCATGGCTCATCATTGTCATCATTGAAGAAAAATTGAAAGGAGTCTTGCAAATCAAGTTCATATGATTCCAAACCATTCCTTGTTTCGCTTGACACTTCTTCTAATTCATTCACGATTGGGGCTTCGACAACTTCATGAAATTCACCTTCAATAGGTTCTTCTAATGACATTGTTGTTGCGTCGATTTCTGCCTCATGATGTCTTTGTGTAGTCTCTGCCAATTCATCAACTTGCTTCCATCGTTCTTTGGGAACTTGTGTAATTGCAGCAACTAAAGGAATGTTTACCTCCATCTTCTGAAGTGAATCAATTTGGATTTCTTCACTGCATGTCTTTCTTTGCGGCGCAAACCTTTGAGGAAAACGGTTCCGGATAGTTTGTGATCTCCATCTCTTTCATCCCCTTGAATCTCCTTTTTTCCTTTACAAGAAATTGAAAAGCTTTTAGTGATGAAATCGAGTTCGTCCTTCGGTAAGGTCGCCACGCTTCACTTTTGACTGAAATATTTTCTTCAATTGGCACTTGCACATGAGGTATAGCAACTGGTGGTGACATTGTAGGGAAAACAGGTATAGATGGTGGTGATACTAAAGGAGGAGATGGAACAACAGGTAATTCCTTCTCTCGTGTACTCCACTTCGATCTTCTTCAATTGAGTTGACTCCATATCCTTGAGCAAAATTCAAGGGTGATTGTGATAAAGTGTGTGGTGGTTGAGTTGCTTCCTGATTTGAGATCACACACTGTACCAAATTGGTCAAGGCTTCTTATTGATTGGCAAGATTGACAAGTTTTGAGTTAAATTCCTTGGCAATTCCAGTTGTGAATGATCTCAAAATCTTCATTACTTCATCACGAGACACTCCTTCTTTAGATTTCGAAGTTGCATTCGGCGTGCTGAATTGGTAGGCGTTTTCTGCCATCTTGTTCAACAGTTTCCTAGCCTCTTCAGGAGTTTTGAATCTTGAACCGCCTCCACTAGTAGCATCAATATTGGTTTTGTCCAATTGAGATAACCCATCATAGAAGTCTTGGATTAAAAATCCTTCACTTAATCCATGATATGGGCAACTCTCACATAGCTTATTGTACCTTTCCCAATATTGATACCATGTTTCTTCTTGTAGCTGGCAACTGACAGTGATTTCCTTCCTTACTTCGAAAATTCTTGAGTTTGGACAGTACCTTTCCAAGAAGGCTTCTTGTAATTCGCTTCATGAGGTGATAGATTTCAGTGGTAGACCCCAGAACCATTCTCTTGCTCTTCCTTCCAATGTAGATGGAAACGTTCGCAGCTTCACTTGTACTTCTGGCATTCCAGTGATCAAAACACACTTGGTGTAGAAAACTCGCAAATGCTTGTGTGGATTTTCATGCTCTTCTCCAAAAAAAAAAAGGTAGTAATAGGATCATTCCAAGCTTCAATTTGTAGGACATATCCATGTCAGGATTATTAATGCAAAGGGGTTTCATTTCACGTGTTAAATTCAATTCCCCTAAGGAACGTGATTGCTCCGTTGGATTTTTTTTTTCTAGAAAAACAAAAAACTTAAAAGAAAAATTAGTAGTAAAAGTTCTTAAACAAAAATTAAAAATAAAAAACAGAAAATAAAAATTTGAGAAAATTCTTAGGGATGATTTATCTTCAATCTTTTCCTTCCTTCCCCGGCAACGGTGCCAAAATTGTGCTCGGTCATTAGCAAATCACAAAATAATCCCCATAGATTCCTAACTAAGTAGATAGGGCAAGCAGGATAGGGTTTACCAATCCCATTGAACCCATTGGTCCTAGTGCCCAATTTGTTACCAAATAATCAAACTTGAATTGGTCCTTCTAAGCTTGATTTAAGTATAGATATATCCAATTACATCATTAGTGGCCACATAAATCAATAATTATCAAGATCAAAAAATAAAACAGAGATTAACAAACTATAAAACCAAGAAAAAATATCAAATCATAAGCACACAAATCCCATCATGATTAATTGATTAAAATCACCAAAGGATAAGAAGTATTAAGAATTTAGCTACTCATGGATTTGGAAAAATCCATGAGAAACTTAAGAAAACTTACATACTTGAGGACGATCTCCCTCCTTGGCATCAACTAGGGATATCGCACCCCTCTCTTTAAGAGAGAGGGCGAAACCCTCTTCTAAAACTAAAATCTAAAAACTAGAAGAAAAGAAAATAATAAATGAAGAGAAAAAGATGTATCTTAGGGTTCTGCATAAGGTGGGTATTTATAGTGGACTAATTAGACTCCTAATAGACTTAGGAATTGAGTTAAACAGCCCCTAGGTCAATTTAGGCTTCCAACATGGTTTCCAAGTTGGCTTAAAAGTCTTCCTTGGGCTGACTTAAAGTAAAAATCGGATTTCTAGAAAAACTGATATTGATCAGGAACTTCGATAGCAATTTCGAACTAGTAGATGGCAGAATTGGACTTCGGGCTTCAAAGCAAAGTTGTAGATCTCGGAGTCTTCTTTACAACGCCTATTCATATGCATTATTTGGAGGTTTGAGTAAAAAGTTATGGCCTTTTTACCGAGACTATGCAAAATCCTAATCCAACTAGGAAAATGATTGCGGGAATTGGATATTTCCTTGGGCTTTGGCGCATGGATTGGGGCAGAACCGATTCTAAAGTGGGCCCAGCTGGGCTGGTTATGCTCCAATGTAAAATACTCATAATTCCATGTCTTCAAGGCTTCTCCATAGCATGTATTCATTCCTTCGCGATTTAACCTCAATCCTTAGTTTTTTCTCCTTGAAATATATCTTCAATGATCTTCATGACTTGAAATTGTCTTCAATTAATCTTCAATCACGAACTTCGAATCTCCAAATCTTCACTTAAAATTGCTAAGTCCATATTTGTATAAAAAGTCATCAAAATAGCTCCAAAAGTAGTGAAAAACAATAAGTTTCCATTTTTCTTATCTTCAAGACCTAAAAACACAAATACTTGCAAAATAAGGTTAAATCACACATAAAAATACCAAAAAGCATAGTAAAATGATCATAAAAGTAGAGTTAATTTTACCTCGATCATCTACCACATAGGATTAATACACCACCCTTTCCCATAAAACGTAAGAACATAAAAAAACAAGTCCAGATTTCAGTGACCTAGCCACTATCACTCGTGAGAGCTCTGATCAACGCCAAAATCTTCAAGATCACTTTTCCTAACGTCCCAAATCCATATATGGCCTCAGTTTCCCCAATCCCACCTACACAAATCCATTTCACTCTAGAAAAAAAAACTTTGATTTTTTAAACCTTCAATTCACACCTGAGAGATTAAAACACTCTTAAAAATTAATCGATTTTCTAGAACCAATGTGAAGTCTAAACTAGTATTTGCCTAACTTAGAATTTTATTAGAGAATTAAAATTGATAAGTGGAGGATCAAATGAAAGATTTGAGAGATAGAGAGAGGGTGGGAAGCTTCGGTTAGAGAGAGGAAGAAAATAAGAATTTGTACGGGAAGAAAAGGAAAGAAATTATAAATGGGTTCCATTTGATATTATAGGTAAAATTATGTATTTTACCCCCAATATTTCCATCTTCTTTAATTTAGTTCATAACTTTAAAATTGTGAAGTCTAAACTTGTATTTGCCTAACTTAGAATTTTATTAGAGAATTAAAATTGATAAGTGGAGGATCAATTGAAAGAAATTTTAAAGTTATGAACTAAATTAAAGAACATGGAAATATTGGGGGTAAAATACATAATTTTACCTATAATATCAAATGGAACCCATTTATTATTTCTTTCCTTTTCTTCCCGTACAAATCCTTATTTTCTTCCTCTCTCTAACCGAAGCTTCCCACCCTCTCTCTCTCTCTCAAATCTTTCATTCTTTTTCCCCCTCAAATTTAACATGCAAGCAAAGAAGAAGAACCTTCCCCACAAGCTCATTTATTTGGTGTAACTATATTGGGGTTTTGTGGAATTTATGTTGGGTTCATAATCAAGGTAAGGAGAAAATAAATTCTTTATGAAATTTCATCTTTGGAGTTATTTTGATGGGATATTTAACTTGGAATTTATCTTGGAGGTTGAAGCAAGGATATTATGGAAGCATAAGTGGGCACTTGAAGGAGTAAGTATAAGGAAGTTCAAATTTTGGGTGCATAAGTAACTTGATTTATTTCAAAGAACTTGTTCAAGCATACGGGGACTTATGGACGTAGCTCGAGGAGTACGTATGACTTGTTGGTGGAGCGTCTCGGACGCAACCCAGCGCTGGTGTGTTTGTTTTAACGGACCATGACTCTCATTTTGGATCCACATGGTTCGTAACTCCAGGCCCGACACGTTATATTTAATTATCTACCGGTTTGGCGTGTGCATGGGAGAGCTAAATTGGATGTGCTGCGGCCACCACGCAGTACCGGACCCAAGCTAATGTCAGGGGAACGGGCTTGTTTGGAAAAATAAGAAAAATGAGGTTTTTACTAATTATTTGATGATGACAAAAATGCCCCTGACGGTTCCGGAGGTCGACTCGGGCCAAGGTCACTCCGGATAGGTTTTATTAGCAGCCCATTTGTTTATGAAAACGATAAATGATTTAATGTACTTGTTTTACTGCTAACAATGATTTTATAACTTGGTTTTCTTACCTGTTTTGGTTGTGAGTGCACCCCACCCTCTTTTGGTCCTCTTTTGAGGGTGGCTCACTCACTGGGTACATTTGTGTACTCACCCCCTCAAATTCTTGTTGTGTTTTCAGGGTAGGTAGGACTCAGCGGATTCTTGGACGGTCGAGTCGGTGGCGTAGGCTATTATCACTGCTCATAGAGGTACTTCTCACTACATGACGGGTCCCACTGGCATTGTGTCTATTCAATTCTCATTCCTCGTGCCTTGTTTCTTGTTTACTAACCCACTAATTGGATTTTACTAGGTTTCTGATTTATTAAAATACTTTTATTATTTCGGTTTTGATGATTCCACATATACTCTGATTTGAAAGGTTCAGTATTTTAAATTTATACTCAATTCATGTTTTCCATGTTTTTGATCTGGTATTGACGCTTCGTGTTGCTTTGGAATGCGTGACTGACCGACACGTGTTTCAAGGTGGCACGGCGGTTGTCAGTGATCGACTTCGGGGTCGGGGCGTGACAACCAACAAGGCCTTGATTTTGAGAAGTTCTTGTGCGATTGGTGAAGAGCGGGACATTGGGAGGAGTGAAAAGAGGAATAGAAAGATGAGGGTCATTATTGGTTGGAAGGGAAGGGGAAGAATATGGAAAATTGGGGTGTTCATGTGAATTGGTGATTTTTTTCTTCTGTTTGATGGATATAATTACACTATTTTTTATGACTTCCTTATGAAATTTTGATAACCTTCCTATGAAATTTTAATTACGATACTATGGATTTTCTAGAACCTTTTTATAATTTTTTTTAACCTTATGAAATTTTGTTAACCTCCCTAAGGAATTTTGAAGACCTCATTATGAAATTTTGATAACTTCCCAATGAAATTTTGATAACCAATACTATGAGATGTTGATAACCTCCATATGATATATTGATAACCACGTTATGAAAATTTAAAAACCTCCATATGAATTGTTAGTAATCGCATTCTGAAATTTTGATAATCACACTATGAAATTGTGATAATCTCACTATGAAACCTTCCTATAAAATTTTGAGAAACCTCCCTATAAAATTTTGATAACCCCCTTCTGAAATCTTGATAACAACAAATTTTGATAACCTCCCTATGATTTTTTGATAACCTCATTATGAAATTTTGTTAATCTCCTTATGAAATTTTGATCTACATACTATGAAATTTTGATATCCTCCCTGAAATTTTGATTATTCCATAATAAATGTTTAATAACCTTCATAATTTGGTAACCATAATATAAAATTTTGATAAACTCCCCAGAAATACCACTATGAAATTTTGGTAATCACATTTTGAAAATTTGATAACCTCTCTTTGTGAAATTTTGATAACCTCTCTACAAAATTTTGTTAACTCCTCTACGAAATTTTGATAATCACATTCACATTATGTAATTTTGAAACCTCGCTTTGAAATTTTGATAACACTATAAAATTTTGATAATCTTACTATAAATTTTGATAATCCGATCTCTATGAAATTTCGATAATCATTCTATGAGATTTGATAACCTTCTATCAAATTTTGGAACTCGTTATGAAATTGAGACTTTTATAACCTTCATATGAAATTTTGATAACCACAATAAAAAATTTTGATAACCTCCCCATGAAATATTAGTAACCTCCTTAAGGAAATTTTGTTAACCACACTATGAAATTCTTATAACCTCACTATGACATTTTGATAATCTCTTTTATAACCTTTCTATAAATTTATGATAACCACATTATGAAATTTCAATAATCTTCTAAGAAATTTTAATAACCTAATCCTATGAAATTTTGGTAACCACACTATGAAATTTTGATAACCTTCCCATGAAATTTTGAAACTTCCATATAAAATTTTGGTAACCACACTATGGAATTTCGATAACCTCCTCATGAAATTATAATAACCATCTTATGAAATTTTGATAACCACACAGAGACAAGAAAATCAAAATCATAAGATCACCTACTCTTCTAACTCAACAATTTCCAATTGAACAAAGTGAATGCGGCAAAACATTATATAACGAAGAGATGGCGCTTCACAAACAATAGTATTGTACGTGCTAGTGTTAGTTTAATCTTTTTATTGACATTTAAAAATTGAAATTAAAAGTAAAATATTAAATTCGAAAAATAATAGTAAAGGAAATTTGCATGTTCATCAACGAAAATCAATTTGATAAACTTATAATTCGGTCTAAATTGAAATTTTTAATTAATTTTTAAATAATAAAATTATACTAAATTTTAATAATGGCAATTTAGACATATATTTGTGAAAATGGTGCAATCGGAAATCATAAAATTTCCCATTATTCGTAGAAATTTTCATGTTCATCAATGAAAATGAAAATCAATTTTACAAACTTATAATTCGGTCTAAATTGAAATTTTATAATTAATTTTTTAAATAATAAATTTTAATAATTTCAATTTAGAAATATATTTAAAAAAGGGTCCAATCGGAAAATATAAAGTTTTCCATTATTCGTACTTTTATATATAGTATAGATATAGATAGTTTTGGGAAAACTATTGATTTTGTTTTATTTCGGCCCAATAGGCCCATTAGGCTCGTTTGAGTTCATGAAATCCAAATTGCCAAGTAAGATGTCTTGAAGTCTAAATCTGATATACTTAGCCCCAATTCATTAATATGGAAGCCCAAAGAAGGAGTTCAAGTCCAATTAGTAATTATGATGCAGCAATGATTCAGTCCTAATGCATCATTGTTAAATCCTATTCAAAGGAGGACTTCATAAGAGCAGTTTTGGAAGAAAATTCATAACTTTTGATTCAAAGCTCAGAAAAATGCAAATTAGGTACCGTTGGAAAGAGGGTTCCGAGATGTACAACTTTTATGTTTATCTCGAGACCTAATTCTGCCGTTTCAGTGAATGATTTTGCCCTTGAAATTTCTGGACATAATTGATCTTCTCCTAAACCGACTTGGAGAATATTTTGGACGAAAATTCAGATGTTAAAGATGATGTGGGCAATCCCTATTGGCCATGCTAGATCTAATTAATGAGGATAATCTAAATTTTCATTATTTTAATAGTGAAATAATTAAAATATTATTTAATAATGACAATTTAGAAATATATTTGAAAAAAAAGTATAATCGGAAAACATAAAGTTTACCTTTATATATATATAAAGGTACGAATAAGGGGAAATTTTATGTTTTCCGATTGACTTTTTTTTTCAAANATAT
The DNA here is from genome assembly GCA_001974825.2 of Corchorus olitorius. NCBI lineage: Eukaryota > Viridiplantae > Streptophyta > Magnoliopsida > Malvales > Malvaceae > Corchorus > Corchorus olitorius. The sequence continues at coordinate 1,762 of AWUE01018680.1, read as the reverse complement.
TTCTAAATTGTCATTATTAAATAATATATATATATATATTGTGAATCTAACTATTGATATTTTGGAATTTTGTTATGTTGCTCCCAAAATTTTGACATGGATGTGGATAAATATTTTCCAGAGATAATTAAGAATAAGTGGAAGATGAGGATAGACTTGAATATTTAAATGCAGGTTGAGTCGACTCTTTAAGTGGTTTCTAAATTTAATTTATTCAAACTTTCTCTTTTATTGAATTTTTTTGTTATATGTAATTTGCTTTAAAAATAAAGAAAAATCCACATGAGATGCATTTGGATGCAAATCTACCTTGGTTGTCCATGTAGGAAATTGATAGGGTTAACTATGCGTGTATTTCACCTACCTAATGTCGTCCAAAATATTATTATCTATCTATCTATACTATATTAAAAATTTCACCTACCTAATCTCGTCCAAAATATTATTATCTATCTATCTATACTATATTAAAAAGTACGTTCACTTGTAAAACTTTTGAATTGTCCATTATACCCTTATTTTTTGAATATATTTCTTAAATGCCATTGCTTAAATTTTTATTATAGTTTTACTCAACTAAAAACTCTATTTTTATTTGATTAAATCTAATATCCTTATAAGTGTTCTTTTATTTTTACCATTTTACTATTTTAATTAAAATACTTTTATAGTTTTACTCAATTAAAAACTCTTTTTTTAATTAAATATAATATCCTTATACCTATTTTATTTTTATCATTTTACTAATTTTATTAAAAAAACTTTTATATATTAGAATTTTTAAAATATATTTCTTAAATGATATTTTTTAAATTTTACAGTTTTTTAAGAAATAAACTTTTGCAATTATTCTAATAAAAACTCTATTTTTATTTAATTAAATTCAATATTTTTATAAATATTTTATTTTTATCATTTTAATTTAAAAAAATAGATACCAATTATAACATAAACTAATAAAAGTATTATTATCAAGTTTAAAAGTTAAAATAAGTTGTCTAAATATTAATTATTTATCATTTTTTAAACTAATAAAAAGAATTTAAAGTTTTTAAAAATAAAAAGAAAAGTTTCATGCAATTATTTCATTTGACTTATAAAGTTAGAGGAGCCAATTGGCCGGGTTGGACAGGTTTCGGGGTCGGGTCATCCGAGTCCAGGTCAAATGAGTCAGGTAATTTTCTTGAGTCATTCGGGTTACGGCTCATCTGGGTTCAGATCATTCGGGTCTCGAGTCTGATGGGTCTAGGGTCAGGTGGGTTTTGGTTTGACCTAAAGTCACTTGGGTTCTGGGTCATTCGACTTTTGGGTTTTTCGGGTATATGACTCGGATTAATTAGGTTAGCCTTGGATTTTTTAATGTTTAATTTTTAAATTTATATAATATATTTTTTGGCATTAAAATTTATTTAATATCTTTACTGTTCGATTTATTTTACAAATCCACTATCGGTGAAGTTTAGCAAACTGCATATACGAGGTTTTAAAGAGTTGACATGTGTCCCTTTATATATTAATTTCGAATATTAAATACATAATTAATTATGAAGTGGGGTATGTATTCAAATAAATATTGGTTATATAATATTTAAATTTATGTTCTTTCCTAATAGAAAAAAATTGTCAAGAAATTACTAATGAATTATTATTATTTTTCATTATGTAAAAAAAACAAATTACTAATTGTAAATTTATCATAAATTATTCATATAACTGATTTAGTATTTATTCATATAATAATTGTTCATATAATAAGGTTTAG